>CAJQZN010030373.1:0-49739 GCA_907164685.1 Colias eurytheme | reverse complement strand
TTTCACTTCTTACGTGTGTACTCTAGTACACGCACACATTTTTTTTACATAATTAACTATGTACGTGTGTCATCTATAATATTTGCAAAATACAGGTTGTTCCACTTGGGCGGATATCGTTTACCACCTTACCATTTATATCCTGCACATTGCTCGCCACTTTAATTGTGTTGTTTACTTATTTTACAATCCTGTTAAAAGCAAAAGCTTTAACATGTATTGCCATGCTTTGATCCGCTTTTAAGATTTGTTTTTATTAAATAGCTGATTCCGGTTTTTTAAAGTTGTTTAAAAAAGCTGATTTCATAGCAGTCTATACGATGTTCATTATTTCATAAAAGTAGCTTTTGAAATAGAATCAAGGAGAATTAAAACAATAAAAACTTATAACATCTTCAATACAGAAAATCTCTAATTCAAATACGTTGAATGCTCCATAGTTTTTCGTGAAAAGGTCTTTAAACGTGTCTATAAAATCCAATTAATCACCGTGTTAATCTCTAGGTCATCCGACGTTTCATTAAACTAAGTTTATCCATAAACTGGCCTACTTATCAAATAGTATCGTGGTTAATATAAAGTGTCGTATTTACTGTGATGCAAAATGTGGTCAGCCAATCGCTTCTCAAATGACAAAAAGATATATTGAGGTTAATAGAATTAGATTGTTTAATATTTTAAGTACTTTATGAATTTCGGGGTCTTCGATAGTTCTAAATGCTCTAGGAAATAGCTAGGTAAGATTATAAAAAAATACGAAATCTATACTTTTTAATATTATAAGCTGAAGAGTTTGTTTGTTTGTTAGAACGCGCTAATCTCAGGAACTACTGGTCCGATTTGAAAAAATCTTTCGGTGTTAGATAGCCCATTTATCGAGGAAGGCTATAGGCTATATATCATCACGTTAAGATCAACAGGAGCGGATCAATGCGGGTGAAACCACGGAGTAAAGCTAGTTATGAATAACAAATTTAAATGTGTAAGCCCAACATCAATAATAGGATAAAAGACAGTAGTTAGGCTTCCAATTAATTTTAATAACGATTACTTTTACTTAAGGACAAATAAAGATTTGAACTATCAAGGTTCTTAACGATTCTTCTCGGTGGAAGCTAAATTCTGAACTGGCTATTTTAATAAAAAACTCAAAAAAGCATAAGCATCGCTCAAATCAAGTGAACAAAAACTATTGAGATGTTGCCATGTTTTGTACCATTTAACCCATTGACCACCGAGCGGCCCGATCGGGCCGAGACACACTAGATTTTCTATTGTGTCTGTGATCCGAGGACTGACGGATTAGGTTACATTGAAACAATTCAAAAGCAGGCCAAAGAAGTCTTACTAATGCAAAACCAGAACTGCCACAGTTTATTTTCATAATTATAATCCACGTGGCTTAGCTAGAAATTAAGGTAAATAAGATAACTTCAACTCTTACTCCAGATTTACGTACCTAATTGTTTTATCAATTTTTCTAAGGCTTTCGTAATTTTCTTGATTGGTCTGCGGACCCCCTGGGATATCCTCGCGGACCCCTAGGGGTCCCCGGACCACAGGTTGGAAAACGCTGAGTTAGACAATTAAACAGGAAATATACCGATAGAAAAGTTATTAGCGGAAAAGTTTGAATAAATGTGACGATGTTCGTTCTTTTCGAATTCCTAAACTAGGCTAAACTTACACAAGTTAATTAACTCTAATTACTTTTCACAGCTTATGATCTAAAATAAATTTTATCTTCCTAAGCTACAATAGTTACCTTCCAAAGGCCAGGTCATCTGTAGCAAAGGCGCCATATCGGGATTGGTTCCAGACAAATTGACCACAGGTGTAGGAACTGTCGTTTTGATGATTTCGTCTCCATTTAGGTTGTAGGATACTGTTACCAACATTGCTACCGACAGGATTACTCTGTGGATAAAAAGTATGATTAAAGTCCAATTGGCTTTTAATCTATACTAATATTATAAAGCTGAAGAGTTTGTTTGTTTGAACGCGCTAATCTAGGGAACTACTGGTCCGATTCGAAAAATTCTTTCGGTGTTAGATAGCCCATTTATCGAGGAAGGTTATATAGCCTTCCTCGATAAATGGGCTAATGGGCTATATATCATCTCGCTGAGACCCACAGGAGCAGCGAGAAGCTTTTTTGGTATTGTTTAAATATAGGTATAAATTCATTAATACCGTACCAATTATTGTAATGACATTGAAACGGGCATTAGTTAATGGAGGAGTAGCATGTCCTTATTTGGTTGATGGATGCTTGACATACTTTTGCTTCTTCACTAATTGATAATTTTCTAGGAAATTATTGGTGAATTTAAATGAAAAAGAAAATCTCTACACCAACTCTACACAAAGCTCTCCTGTCACGTTTATATTATGGCTCAACCAGAGTCAGAGACCAACAGAGTTGAAACTGATTTTCATGAATTTGGTATAGTAATAATTGAAGGGTTACTTAATGTAATAGGAAAATTCTTCTCTAACTTAATGAATAAAATAAAATTTATTATGAAACTAGAATATTAAAATAAGGATATCTTTAATTAATAATTATTATCCTGCACGCTCACGTCGAGTTTTAGGGCTATAGGACCAAAAATCATCGGAAATTAATTAATTTTGGTATTTTTACATCCTGTATTAAAAACCTGTATCTCCACGGTTTTGCAATACTTTAGTGTATTCTTATGAAACATTAAAAAAAAAAGACATTGAATGACATAGTGATACTGTTAAATACGTTTTATTTTTGTTGTTGTTTTTAATATTGTCTCTTTATTTATTGTCTCTAAATCGAATAATAAAGATGTTATAATTAAAGGTTTACTCTGCTATATTCAACTCTATTCCATGCTACTCTAAACTGCTCCACTGTACTCTCTACACTCTACGCAATGCTACTCTACTGCACTGTACTCACATGAGTATCACGCATATAGCGCACTGGAACTTGCGCAGGCGCTTCTGGTAGCTCCGGGAGATGCTGGACTCGAACACGTAGGTCGGCTGCACGAGCGGCGTGCGCTCCTCCGTGCTGCTGCCGGCGCGTTGCATGCTTGCTGGTGGTTATATCACTACATAGTATAAAACAAAGTCGCATTCTCTGTCCCTATTTCCCTATGTCCCTATGTCCCTTTGTACGCTTAAATCTTTGAAACTACACAACGGATTTTGATGCGGTTTTTTTTAATAGATAGAGTGATTCAAGAGGAAGGTTTATATGTATAATAACATCCATTAAATAGTGGAGAAGTACTGTTATTTTTGAGGATTCTAATGTGATGTCGTAAATAATTACATTCTTTCCGCTTACATTGCAAACGCAGGCTGAACCCTACGAGTTTTATCAAAATAATGTACTAAGTATTGTACACATTGAAAAGGTCTACAGAAAAGTCCGCGATGGCATATGTCTATCTCTTATGGATTACCCACAATAACTTTTTTTGTCATTTACTTTTTACGTCAAATAATGGCTAATTTTCGAAGCGATTTAAACCAATACAGCATTAATCCATAACCAATTAAATACCTTGAATACATTGTTCATTTAATATAGATCTATATGGCCCTTTACACCGTATGATTTAAGTGAATATTTTCGAAGATATTACAGATTTAAAAATTGCGGGACGTACCGTTTGCAGCGGTACCGGCCGGCCGGGCCGCTATGTTTTTTTTATATACAACGTTAAAAGTTTTTCTGTAGTGTATTTAGTATCAGCATTGCACCCGTGCGAAGCCGGGGCGGGTCGCTAGTAAATAAATAAAATAAATCTTTATTTCACCTTTTGGATATATACAATATTGGTTATGAGGCTCTGGCTCTCTTACTAGGCATAGCCTGTGTTAAGAAAGCCAGTCCCTTCCCTTAATACATTGTGGTCTTGATAAAGGTAAAAATAAAAAGAAAATTTAAACAAAGGCAAAAATAAAAATAAAAGGAGGATAGCCAACCCAATGAATGTGTGGTGTGTGTGTTTGTGTGTGTGTGTGTGTGTGGTTATATATAAAGATGTCAAGAAAGAGGGATTAAAACTTAATAATAATATTTAAATAATACATACAAATACATGAGTTGAAAAGAGATACTTGTAATGGTTTCAAGTTATGAAAAATAAACTAAATAAGATCGGTTGAGCATGACAGAGACAATAAAAAATGGGTTCTTTTATTAAAAATTTCAGTTTTGGTTAAATTAAATTCATAGTAACGTAAAGTCGTGGCATACCTAATTAGATGGTAATAATAATAATTATTATGAATCGAATTTAATGAGGGTTTCAGCCTGCTGTCTTTTTGATTGGCCTCTAAAAATGAGACGAAATTTTAATAGCTGATTTCTTACCATGTACCTACCTACCTACTTGGTTTAAAATGGACGCGACGCTTTTATTATTTTCTTATATAACATAATGGAAATATTTAGAAAATCTTGACTTTTACTTTGTTTTATACCTACTAATAGATTACGATGATAAGTTTAAGTATACTTTTAAGTTTGTTCACAATGACTCCATAGTTAAATAAATAAATATTGGCACTCTTAAACTGCATCAGATAAAATTGGAATTACCTCGTATTTTGGAAAATGTGAATTTTTTTTACATCAATGGCACACTTTCGGTAATTTACTCTTCGATCGTTAATATTGCTATAAAATACACTTCATGAACTATTTCTTTCTTAACTATTACCAAACAAAAGGCATTATTATTTATTATTTAAACAGTCATGATTGTGTTGAGCACAACAGCAGACTGTTATTTGATAAGATAAAATTCCACTTTTTCATTAATGAACTGTGAATGAAACGATTAACGAGTTAGGTAATTAATAATTGTTTTATTTTTTTCAACTGAATATTTTTTGTTCCAGTTGTCTGGAACTTCTGGAAGAAAGAACTATACAGCGAAACTTGCCAACATCTAATAAATAGTAACTTATCATTTAGTAAATGTTGGTAAGTTTCGCTGTAATATAGAAATTGGCTCTAAACAATTAACTAACCTTTATAAGCTTTTATTAACACCAATAATTGTTTGAAGTTTATTATTTTATTGTGATTATTTTTCCGACCCAAATATCGACCAATAGAATTGCACCATTCGACGTCACGTGGTACAACCTACATGGTACTGATAATTTTTTGAAAATTTTCTCTGGTCGTTGACGTCAAACTGACAGGTTCAATTCAATTGTGAAATTATTGGCCGACATTTGGGACGGAAAAATAATCTCCCGAATACCACACGAGCTTCAAAATTATCTGGCATTTCCCTCAAGGTTCCCTGCAAACAAATAAAGTCGTCAAGTTTTTCAGGAAAAATCACTCGCGCTTCGCGCTCGTGATTTTTTAACCTTGACTAAAAACTTGACTCCTTCATATTTTGTTTGCAACGAACCTATCGGAAAATACCCGATAATTTTGAAGCTCTTGTGGTATTATAAGTGAAAATTTAAGACATTATAAGGACTCTATAACACAGTTCGGCATAAGTGTAGGTAATGGAATGTGTTTAAATTAATTAAAAATCTTGTTAATCTATTTCTAACGTTGTAGGTGGTATCTGTGGTATCTACCACAGTCCACAACTAATAGGTAGGTAATTGTAATCATGCTCACACATTATATTTAATGGTAATGACAATAAGAAGATGGAAAATTAAAAAAAAAATGAAACATAGATACCTACCTAGTTATATATTATAATATTACTTTACATAGTTACGAATCGTATTAATTTGATTTGTATAAGCTTTTGTTTTCATTATCATTGGGTTGCAGGATTCTAATCCGCTTAACTAGTGTTAAATTACCACCTATGGTGTCATGGTTTTAACGAATCTGTTCAACATATTTTATAAAATTTAATGTTTATAACTTGTTGAATAATCTATACTAATATTATAAAGCTGAAGAGTTTGTTTGTTTGTTTGTTTGAACGCGCTAATCTCGAGAACTACTGGTCCGATTTGAAAAATTCTTTCGGTGTTAGATAGCTCATTTATCGAGGAATGCTATAGGCTATATATCATCACGCTACGACCAACAGGAGTGGAGCCACGGGGGTGAAACCGCGCGGAGCAGCTAGTATATTATAATTGTTTAAGATTTACAATTTGGACAATTACTGATACATAGTTGCGTTAGTGGTCAATTAAATATCTTTTAATTTCTTTAAATATAAAAAAAAATTATATTTACGTTAAGTTATGTATTGATTACTTAATTTAGATTAGATTTACAGCAAGATAACTTTTAATTGAATACGGACATTGTGATTTTGCTTCGCACTACTTAATTCTTATTAACATAACTTTAAAAACATCAAAACATCAAACTAAAGCTCCTATGGATAATAAAATATGGAAAATATTTGGCAAACTGGTCCAACAAGTTTTCCGTTCATGATTGTTTATACTTACTTACGCTAAATTTAACTTGTTATACATAACTATTTAAAATTATTGAAACTTTAAATACATTTATGATTTAAATATTGATAAAGTTTATTTGAATATTGGTATTATTCAGTTCATAAACTACATACCTACTTACTTATATATTAAAAAAAACAAACACAAATTTATCGTAAAATCTTTTAGATTTGACGAATAAGCAATAACAAACATAAGATTAAAACTTTTCGAAGATCATCAATAAATTATAAATACCTATAAAAATAATTACTTACTTATATAAATAAATAAAAAAATATAAATAAATCCGTTTCCAACTTACGTATTAATTTAAATATTGACCACACACAATTTTCACAATTTCGAAATTATTATAAACTATAACAACGCGATCGATACAAAATTTAAACACCCTGATAAACAATTAACAACATACTCACTTTTGAATTAATAGACTAACTAAACATTTAACCGTTCGCGCGTAAGTCACAACACAGACTACCAAATTGCTACCAAGTACCAACTACTACCGACTACCGACTAACCCCGACCATAGTATAATATTATCTGTGCCCCTTATCCCTGCGCGCGAAGCCTCTACAATCACATGGCTTACGGGTTTCGGGACGATGACCTTAAAGGGACGTTCAAATTATCTTTACGCACAACCTACAAGATACTATTTCGTGTAAAGCATTATTTTTTTCTTATTGATATCTAGTTAAATAGCTAAGTAAAAAGCTGATCATAGAAGAATTATTGTGAAATATGTATATGAGCTTATAATTTAATTTTCTCAGTTGAACTTCGGAGTAAGGATTTTTTTGAATGAAAAGGGAGCTTTTGCCGTGAAAACATCTGTAACTTGTTTGGAGGTGAAAGAAAATAGGTTTGTATATCACCCGATTGTAGAGGTCAAACGGTGTATGATAGTGGAGCGTTAGTTCCTTATTTCCATCCTCTGTTCTTTGTTTCCTGTTAGAACAATTTACACTACCTACCTACTTTTTCTTTTACAATATTTCTCTTGTAGTGTTTTAGGGTACAAATCAATGCAATGGCTAAAATTTTAAATATTTTATTCCGAGTCTTTGGAAGAACTATACTTTGCAAAAACGTCATTATTATCAATGTAAACAGGGGTCTAAATTAAATATTATAAAATATATATTATTAAAACAGATAAAGTTGTAATATTTAGGTATATCTCAAATATTCATCGCAAACGGATGTGAGACGTTTTCATAAAATTAATATTATAAAAACAAAACCAATTCGTTTACCTGATTTTGAATATCGGATATTAAGAAGTGATCATATTAATTCATAATCGTGTGCTTATTAACTATAGTTATTTCACAATATGACTTAATTTCAGAAGATCGTATTTAAGACTTTTGAAGTGGATTGTTTTTGTTGGCAAAAAAATATGAAATAACCAATTTATATCGTGGGATCGTGGCTGCTTGCCATAGGCTTCTGAAATTTTTTTCTTACTCAATAAGTACTTATCAGTTTTAAGACTGCAAAGATACGTTCAGCTGGCTGTTTTAATATAAAATGAATTAATAAATATAGACTTCCATTGATATGTAGACATCTTAGAGTATGTTTGTTTAATGCTCTAAGGTTGGTATAAATATGCCTGATGAATGAAATTTTTATGGCATTCATAAAGTTTTAAGACGAAAACAATTAAGTAGTACCTACACCATGTTTTATAAATGTCTAGATCGTGTTTCAGAATTTTCAAATTAAGCTCGAATCGCCTGATACGAGCGCAATAATTAGAATAAACACATTCAAATTAAGCTTTCTACTATCAATTTTATTTTCAGCTATTTTGGCAACAATAAGTTCTTGAACAAATCTAAATTTAAATTCTTGCATCTAAATGGGCATATAGGATAAAGTTGTTACATTTGTGTCGATATAATCGATACTGCAAGTTGCAATTTCGGAAGCGGGAATCAAATCTCGTTTAAAGAGGTCAATGCCCCAGTTTAACAACTACAACTAATTATGTTTCAATTTAGTGTTTATTTAGGAACATAGTTAGTCGATTTTCTCGAGAATTTGAGAGATTAGATAAGAATGAATGAATGAATAAAAAAATCTTTATTGTATCGTAAGGCAAGTTATAAAAAACGAGGAAAATTAATGAGTCATGCATAGTAGGTATGTAAATATATAGAATTAGTTCTATTTACCAACTAGGTAGGGGTGATTTTATAGATTTAGAGTGGTTTCTTCTAATTTTCTATTTTCCACTTTTCTTTTCCGCTCGCCTTACCATATTGGAAACATCACGAAATAACGATATTGTAGTGCGGGCAAAGCGAGCTTATCGTATGATTCAGAATTCTGCCCGCAGAAGTTTCGTAAAAGGAAGAGAGGTACTTACTTAAATTTTTTCTACAAAATTCTACAATTTTATGTCTATAGTAAGTATGAATATTAACAACTAGCTTTCCGCCAGCGGCTTCGCCCGCGTACTTAAAGAAAAACCCGCATAATTCTCGTTCCCGTGGGATTTCCGGGATAAAATATATCCTGCATGTCTTTCCTCATGTCTCAAGCTGTACAAAATTTGAAGTTTATCCATGCAGTACTTTTTGAGTTTATCCCGGACATACATACAGACAAACAGACAAGGACAGACAGGACTCGGAAATAAAAACTTACGGGCAGACTGAAAATCAGCGCTGTTCAGGTGTTAAAGCCCGACAGCATGGCTGAGTCTGACCCGATTGCCATGTAAATTCTCTATTTTTTTTGTAATGTAAGTAGTTGTTAAGTGCGTGTAACTTGTGGCAATAAATATTTTTTCTTTCTTTCTTTCTTTCTTTCACAAAAATTCTAAAAACTTTATTATTGGCTAAGTTTAATTTAACTTATGCTTGTATACGTAGTATATAATTATTAGTCTGTGCTTATGCCTTATCAGGTTACACACCTAAGTTGAATGTTGATTATCTAGGAGTTAATGAAATCAGACATTAAAATTTATTATTCGAATTCCTTCTTTATCTTCATATTACGATCGCTTAAGAAAAGTGATGGGTTTTTAATTATTTATGTACCTATTTTAATTTGATAGAGTTTTATCTCATAGATATGCTGCACTATCAAAATGTAATTCTAGGATTCTAATAGGTTTATGATTTCCATGGTATTTTTGATATAATGTAAATTGTAATCATTACTAATTCTAAATAAAATTAATGAAATATAAGTATAATATATTCATTCTTCTAAGAAAGTAAATTTTAGTTTGTTTCACAAAAACAGGCACTGCAAATTTCGTTTAAATAACATACACAAAATAATGTGAGTGTGTACTTGGTACTTACCTACATATTATATTATTCTAGGTAGGTAGTAGGACTAGGGTGGCTGTTTTCCACGCTAAAGCAGTTTTCCCGCGAAAATCGCAATCCTCCTTGATTACATTGTCAGCTATCGTAAACATAAACATTAACAAACGATTTTTATTTTGTGTCCTCAAGGTATTGTCCCCATTCTGCTTGATTTAGGTAATTCGTAATTCGTACATAATTACTTTTTTGGCTTACTAAAATTGTAAGTTGTAAGAGCGTTTTCACATTATCCGATCCGATATCGGATATCGGAAGCCGATAGCCGATATCCGATATCGGAGGGAAGTAAAATGTATGAAATATGTACCTGTCTTTCACATTGTCCGGTCCGATATCGGATATCGGAGCCGACACCGATATTCCCAGTGGCTATCGGACGATAATGTTCAGTGTTGCCAACTCAATTTTCGAAAAGGCAGTATACCAACAGCAAAAAAGCACTAGTTTGTGTATTTTCATTCTTATAGAGCGCTGAATCTTTAAAAAAATTCTTTGCTTTTAACCTAAAACCCTTTCTATTAAAAGAAACCTTTTTTTATTAAGAAAACACACATTTAAGTATTTATAGGCATTTAAAATACGATTTATACGGCAGGTATTTTTATTTCTGTATTAAAATATACGGCAATTGGCTGAACTGAAGTAAACAAAAATATAATGCGTTCTTAAATTCAAATATGTATCTATCTTCGAAAACATTAGTGTCTATCATCTTTATTTTATCTCATTCTGCCTCGCTCCTCCTCGGATGTTGGTTGTGCTGTTTATTGTATTGTTGTCATTGAGTGCTTTGTTTTTAACCGACTTTGAAAAAAGGAGGAGATTTCACACCGATTTTATTTTTATTTTGAATTTACAACAAAGAATACAAAGTTTGAAAACTCTTAATTCTAAAATAATTGCTTATGACAATAAAATAATTTATGTATCTTTACTTACAGGAAATTACAACAATCATATATTACAAATATATTTGAACGAGTGACAATATTATTTTAGGATATTACAGTGTAATAAGAAAAAGAAAAGAAAATTTGAACAAAGATTGTATCACTTAATAAATTTATCATAGACCGTACTGCATGAACTTTTATAAATGTATGTAGTGAAAAAATGACTAAATGACTAGGTACGTCTTGCTAAAAATACATTTAATAGATTTTGAAAGGTATTTACTAATAAGTATGTATTACTAAAACTATTAACTAATACTAGGTTGTATATAGTAGGTATTGATATAAATTTATTTAATTTATAATGTGTTAACATAAGAATATTATATTATGTTAAACAAATGACCGATATCAAAACTATTTAGTAAATAGCACATCTAAATAATATGCAGTAATTTGTGACATCAAATCTTTTTTTACATTTTACTTTTCTTTTTTGAAGTTGTTTTTCTTTATCGTAGTTATTTTTAATGTACATGTACAACTATGATATAACATTTGATTTTTTTTAATTATACCTTTTTTTATCAACTGGCAATTTAGTTTAGTTTTCTCTAAAAATTTCTGGCAACACTCATGATGATATCGGAACGATTTTATCGGACAATGTGAAAGGGCAAATTGTATCCGATATCGGATATCGGCTATCGGCGTCCGATATCCGATATCGGATCGGATAATGTGAAAACGCTCTAAATTGTAATTTGTATTTCATGTATTTTTCTCTATCTAATTTTGTTACAGGCCAGAGTTAAGATGCGTTCAAACCACACTTCAAACGATTGAAAATAATTATAAAACATAAAAAATAAATTTGTTAAAAAGTTGTAACGTTACGTTTTTATAAATTAGCTATAAAATTCTGCAATATTAAACAAATCGCAATAATATTGTTATTTTTTGAATTTATAAATTAAAAATACACATATTAGTACACCAATTATAAATTAGTACAGTTATAATAAGGAATTATTGAAACTATTAGATTTTCTTATTTTTCGTATACTTTACAGTTAAAAAGTATACCTACATATAACAATATTTTATGAAGACTTTTCCTACGGAAACTCTTAACCCCTGTTCCATAACCATAACTATGAACGCGTTTGCACCGTGGCAGCGCTTAATGCTTGCGTCACGGTGTCAGCGTGACATTGACGTATACTTGCCGTCATTCTCAGCTGCAAAAAGGGAGAGTGTCTGTAATACAATAGCAAAATATAACAAAAAATTGTTAAAAATGGCTAGTGTTGAAGAATTGCAGAAGAAAGTAAGCGAATTGGAAGCCAAATTAGCGATCGCTCAAGGAAATGCCGGTCCTGTGCGTCAGAAAATCGATGTTATGTCCTCTGAAGTTGTGGACTCAAACCCTTACAGGTTTTGTATTATTTTTTATAATAATTTGAAAGCTTATGTGCTATTATTTTTATTTTATTAACTGCAGTTATAAACCTTTTACAAGTTAATTGCCTATTCTGGCGTCTAGCTTTGGATTTTAGTGTTTAATTTAGTACAATATGTTGTACCTTGTTAAACTTGCATTTCTTATGACTAATACATACTTCATAATATAGAAACAACATGTCCATTATCATTTAATATTTAACAATCTTACGGAATCGTTTTGTATGGTAAAATGAAAACTGAATGCAATTAAATATACCAAATATCTTATCAATAAAGACTTTGGTTTTAGTCGTCTCATGGCACTCAAGAGGATGGGTATAGTGGACAATTATGAGAAGATCAGAGAGCTTTCTGTAGCTGTTGTGGGTGTGGGCGGTGTGGGCAGTGTCACTGCAGAGATGCTGACCAGATGTGGTATTGGGAAGGTACAAATTATACAGGGTGTCCCACTGTTGGTATACTAAGCTGAAAGGAGGTTATAGTTTTGCATACGATGAGTACATAAAAAATACTTATAAAATTCCATTTTTTTTTTCAAATAGATGAATTCTTAAAACTCTATGTGTACACCCATAACAAGCAACCCGCCCAACTTTGCCACCAGCACGTGAGCTATCGTTTAAGATTATGTTTAGTTAAACCTTCGCGCTTAATATACCAATAGTGGGACACCCTGTATATTGACATGTTCTTAAAAGACTACTCTTTGCATGCTATTGACTTAAATTTCCATTATTATACAAATATGAATAAATTCAATAATTATGCTTTCTCCAATAGATGTATATCACTAGGAAATGTAGTTTGTGAAAACTGAACGAAAATATATTTTAAATTTAAAAAAATGCAATACTGCATTTTCATTTTCATGTAAAAAAAGTTGAGTTGAATAGTGAATTTATTTAGATTTTGCATAAATTTATACACAAAATAGCTGCTTCGCGCGGTTTCACCCCCGTGGCTCCACTCCTGTTGGCTGTAGCGTGATGATATATAGCCTACTAGATTTCCGCCTGCGGCTTCGCCCGCGTTTTCAAAGGAAAACCCGCATAGTTCCCGTTCCCGTGGGATTTCCGGGATAAAACCTATCCTATGTGTTAATCCAAGTTACCCTCTATATGTGTGCTAAATTTCATTGTAATCGGTTCAGTAGTTTTTACGTGAAAGAGTAACAAACATCCATACATCCATTCATCCATACTTACAAACTTTCGCCTTTATAATAGTATTAAGATTAAGATATTAAGATAACCTTCCTCGATAAATGGGCTAGCTAACACTGAAAGAAATTTTCAAATCGGACCAGTATTTCCTGAGATTAGCGCGTTAAAACAAACAAACAAACTAATCTTCAGCTTTGTAATATTAGTGTAGATTATAGTAAGATTGGAAAAGTTGTTACTATATTTATAACAAAGATCTAACAATTTCCAGCTGATCCTCTATGACTACGACAAAGTAGAACTCGCGAACATGAATCGCCTTTTCTTCCAACCGCACCAAGCAGGACTCAGTAAGGTAGCTGCGGCAGCTGCTACATTGCAAGCTATCAACCCAGACGTGGCTATAGAGGCGCACAACTATAATATCACAACGGTGGATAACTTTCAGAAGTTCTGCGATTCAATCAGGTTTGTGGTTTATTATATTTAAAGAAATAAATTAGTGTTTAAAGAAATAATTTGTGTGAGTATTAAACATTCGCGTTACTCGGTACACCGTGCCAGAGTTGGGAAATAAATGAAACAATATCCATACAAATTTCAACGCAGTGCTCTGTCCAAGCAATGTTTAAGCAATAATCACTACAAAAAGTATATAAATAATGTTTGATCGATTCCCGTACGTGCTACAGCCAACTAGCGACACGTTGTAGCGTAAATCTGCCTAAAGAATCAGAAATTAAAGAATTTTTAATCAAAGTAATTTAATATTTTGGAAACGTCAGGATAATAAATATGTTATAAATAAATCGCGTTTAAAATCTGTTAAAATGTCTCTAATTTCTAAATTAAGTTTTATTGTCTCTTTAAATGCATAAATAACAAAAAAAAGTTTCATTTTATTTTCTGTCTTAAATTCACCAAAAATGATTGAAATTTCTTTAGCCTGTCTGTAGTTATATGTGGTGTATATCATTTATATCTGAAGATCTCAAGCTATACATTATTTCCAGTAAAGGCAGCCTAACCAACGGTCCCGTAGACCTGGTACTAAGTTGTGTGGACAACTTCGAAGCCCGCATGGCGATCAACACAGCCTGCAATGAACTGAACCAGCGCTGGTTTGAGTCTGGTGTGAGCGAGAACGCTGTGTCTGGACACATACAGTTTATTATACCGGGGGAGACTGCTTGTTTTGCGGTGAGTTGGTTTTTTTATTTATTTAAGACACTTTTGAATATTTTATACTAATATAATTTTAATATTTAAGTAGTTACCACTAAATAATATTATAAAACAAAATTCTCCGCCGCGTCTCTCTGTCTGTTCACAACAATTTGATTGATATTTCGTTTAATACAAAATAATGCTTTTAAATTATATCACAAGTTTGAATTCGAACCCGCGTTGTTTGCTTTGCAAATATGAAAGGTCAAATTGCAAGTATGACTTGCAAAGTTGCCTGGAATAAATCGCTTATAAGCGAAAAGTCCGCTTTTGCCTTGTAGTATTTATTTTCTTGTAAATTTTTCGTACATATTAAACAACTTCAAAATTCATTGATTTTAATGTATAATAATTATTATTGGTTCAGTGTGCCCCACCACTCGTGGTAGCGTCTAAGATTGACGAGAAGACGCTAAAAAGGGAGGGAGTGTGTGCCGCCAGCCTCCCCACCACTATGGGCATTGTGGCTGGATTTCTGGGTGAGAATATATTCATTATTATTACATATTATGTTAATTAACAGACAGAACATTGGAAATTACTCATCTTATCTTACTATTATTGTAAAAGCATAGATAGATAGATATAGATATAGATCGCATCACTACTTTACATCAGGCAGGATAGCGGTCAAACGTCTACCTATCTTCTTGTCTTATATATAAAAATGAATCGCAAAATGTGTTGGTAAGCGCATAACTCGAGAACGGCTGAACCGATTTCGATAATTCTTTTTTTATTATATTCCTTGAAGTACGAGGATGGTTTTTTACATAAAACGTAAATATGTACCACGGGCGAAGCCGGGGCGGACCGCTAGTTTATTATAAAAAAAAGCTTATGTAATAAACGAAAATGTACAATGTACAAAGGTATGTTTGTTACTTTCGTGCAAAAACCACCGCATTTTGATGATTTTTTGTAGTGATGTGTAGCTTGATAATATAGCATAGCATAATTGTTTAATTATGCTATGCTATATTATCTGTGTTTACAGACGCTGTGTAAATACCTGCTTTTGCTCGCGGGTTCGTTCGTGGGAAAAGCGCGGCACAGCTAGTATACATAATATAATAAAAAATGCACAATAAATTATTGATAATAAATTTCTTGATACTGATTAAAGAGGGTAATTAAATCATTAATTAACAAATGTGAATGTTGGTTGTTGAGAAAGTATGTGTGAAATGTTTGTAGTAAACAATTTAAGAATATTTTAATTTATTTATGTTATTTTCCCACAGTACAAAACACGCTGAAATATCTCCTGGAGTTCGGTAACGTCAGTCACTATTTGGGATACAGCGCGCTCACAGATTTCTTCCCATCCATGAGTTTGAAGGTAATCGTTTTTCGATTTGTCTAGAATCCTTTACGATTTTATTAAGAGATTTATTCGTTCTATTCTTTTATAGTTGTATAAATTATAAAGATATTATAGGTCATGCAGAATGGTCGTTTTCTTGCAAATAAAGTGAAAAAAAAAACCGTTTTTAGGATTAGGATTTCAGAATTTTAACATTGTTGGTAAAAAATGTTTTATTGTACATATGTACATTTAAATAACTTGCAAAGATGTATTTTTTTTATAACTAGCGAAATCGGTTCACCTGAATAAATGAAACAGCCATAATTATAAAAAAATGATTTTTATTCATACATAGAGATTATATAACAATAAAAAATAATTTGGAAAATCCAAAAGTGCACGCCTCATAATTTTTTTTTAATAATATTTATTAATTATTATTTTTGTTTATTTAATAACAATTAAACCACATCGAATCAGACCCTGAAAAATGAAAGGGTTCTATTCCTGAGCATACTCAAGCGTAAGAGAAAAAAAAAGACTCGATTAGTAAAGTATTTCGGTCGCTATCGTGTTAACAAGAAAAAGGATCCGCACATACAGACACACGGACGTCCAAGACAGAACTTTTTTAAACTGTTTTTTAACTAGTTTAAATAACAAAAATGACATCAAAAATATCATGAACGTTAAAAATAGTGTTTTTTCTTAATATGTGTGTGTATGTATTATCTTACAAGTGCAATGTATGATACATAAAGACATTTTAAGTTTGAAAAATCAGATGTTTTGCGCGAAGTGACAGTAGTACCCACCTCAACGCTTCGCTTATGAGGCGTGCAAAAGACGTGTGGCACTCGGGGACTGCCGCGGTAAAGCTATTGCATGCTATGCCTTCAAGCCACACCTCCGTGCCCGTCGGAGTGGAGAGCGTGAGGTTTTTTCGTTACGGAATTTCTCGATTCGGTCCCCGCACTCAAGGCCCGCGATAGAAGCTATGCAATAGCTTAAAACAATAAATATTTACAGCCAAACCCACAATGCGAGGATTCTTACTGCCGTCGTCGTCAAGCTGAGTACAAAGCGAAGCCGGCCGTCGAACTCGCGACCGAAGTGAAGGAGGACCCCAAACCACTGCACGATGATAATGAGTGGGGTGAGATACATTCACAAATCTATACTAATACTAGCTTTCCGCCCGCGGCTTCGCCCGCGTTTTCAGAGAAATCCCCGCATAGTTCCCTTTCCCGTGGGATTTCTGGGATAAAACCTATCCTATCTCTCAAGTTGGATCAAACTGCACATGGTGTGCGAATTTTATTATAATCGGTTAAGTGGTTTAGGAGTCCATTGAGGACAAACATTGTGACACGAGATTTATATATATTAAGATTATAAAGCTGAAGAGTTTGTTTGTTCGCACACCATGTGCAGTTTGTTTGAACGCGCTAATCTCTGGAACTACTGGTCCGATTTGAAAAATTATTTGCAGGCTATAATATATCATTACGCTAAGACCAACAGGAGCGGAGCCACGCGGGTGAAACCGCGAAGCGCAACTAGTAAAATATAAAATGGATAAATTATATTTTAATAGTAAAACATAGGGTATCTACACTAATATTATAAAGAGGAAAACTTTGTTTGTTTGATTGTAATGAATAGCCACATAAACTACTGAACCGATTTTAAAAATTCTTTCACCATTCGAAAGCTACATTATCCACGAGTAATATAAGCTATATATCATCATGCTAAGACCAACAGGAGCGGAGTAATGCGGGTGAAACCGCGCGGCACAGCTAGTGTATTTATAAATTGTTTTTATTCACTTGGAGTATGTGGTGTCAATCATTTGGTATTCGGGTAAAAAGTAGCCTATGGGCTAATCCGGACTAAATCTGTGGCAAAATACAGATCTGTTATTAAAAATATTTTTTATTTCAGGAATCAGTTTAGTAGATGAAAACTCTCCGATAGAAGAAACTCCCGCTTTGAATCTCGTTGATGGAGTTCAGGTATTTAAGCTTCATTTCTTATATCTGAAACTATCTTTGTGCTATATTTAATCCAAATCGATCCAGTAGAAAGAATTACTTTCACATTTATAATATTAGTTTTGTTGGAACGCGCTAATCTCAGGAACTACTGGTCCGATTTGAAAAATTTCTTTCGTTATTAGATTGCCCATTTATCGAGGCAGGCTATAGGCTATATATCATCACGCTAAGACCAACAGGAGCGAAGATATGCGGGTAAAACCGCAGGGCACAGCTAGTTATAAAAATTGTTTGTCTATAAAGTCGGTTTACTGACGATAGTTGAACGTGACAACGTCCGATTGTGCTTCTTTGTCGCTCGTTCCGCGCTCTGGCTTGCACTTCAAGCCTTACATGGAACGCCTCAGAGCGAGGTAACGCCGCATGAGTCATGTTGTTTCGTGCGTGCAGCCGGCTCTATCGAATTATAAGACGTTGTCACGTCAAAAATATACCTAAAGTATAATAATTTTAATTTTAAGCATATTTAATTTTCTCCAGGTTGCCTATAGCATTCCAGTAGATAACAGTACTCCAGAATCGAGTACAGGTGGCGCTGTTGCCGCGTCTGAACTGTCTCTCGAGGATTTGATGCAGCAGATGAAATCTATGTAATTTTGTGTATATTTTGTATAATTATGTTAAATTCGAGCCATTTTTTGTGTATAACTTTTAAAAATAATGAAAATTGGTTGTTTAATTTAGTGATTTTAATTTTTTCTGGTTCATTATTGTTTACGGTTATGAAAAATACGTAATTTATGTTTGTATATTTTGGTTTTATGATTTTTTTATCATATCTTTTAAAAGTTTAAGGATATAAGATGCATTGTTCTGATGAAGAAATAATGAATCCAAATATGATTACGGATTTGTCCGATATTATGATATTTTCATATAGGCCAAATATTATTGAATGCAAACAAAGCTATGGGCAAAAAGAAGTATGTAAATAGTATGAATGAATCTATACCATACATACTCTATTTTAAACATTTCATTGTTTTTCTTATTAAAGAAAATTTAATTTTATAATTTTCTTTTTTTTTGTGTCTTTTGTTGTATATTCTGCATTTAAGTTCAATGAAGTTGCTAAGTAATAACTTAACCAGCTTATAATGTTAAAGAAACATATCTATTACTAAAAACGTCAATGTATGTTATATGTGATGCTTCTTCAAGTGATTTAAGTCACAATTAAGTTAACATGGCCTAGTTCCATAGTTAATGGTTAAGTTAGAAAAAACGCGTTGTGTAAAATTTTTGTGAATTATATCACTAGTGTATATTGTTTTTTAATTATAGCTATTGGAATTATATTAGGAAATTATTAAAAATGTGCAAGGGATGGATTTGAAATGTATACACAGTATGTAATTGATATTCTTGTGGATTATGTATATATTCTATTTGGTATCTTGAGGAAATATAGTGAAATTAAATGTATGAGTTAAAAAACATAGTTAAGTATATACAAATTTATAGTTTGGGTTCGTTAGTTAATGTGTTTATTGGAATTATACACTTTATTAATAATAAAAGAACATTTATTAATATTAAAAAAAAAAAACACAAAATACTACAAGGATCAGATCAAAAACCGTTACAATGAATAATTTTAAAAGCGCAGTAACATATTGCTGGCGAGATTGTAACGAACTAACTTTCACTTTTTGAAATCTACGTCGTATCCCGAAACCGAACGGGCGGTCGACGAGTCCTAGAGGCGCGCGGGGTTGCCACATTGCTTTGCGCTATATCCTCCCCCTCCAAGTCAGTAGCAATATCTGGTGCTGGCTTGGGACCTTGTTTCTTCTTTGGTCTACCTCTTCTACGACCATGAACAATTGGGGTGGAAACACCGGTATAAGGGGTCAGAAGACTGACATGGTACTTGCCTCGGAAGGTATTGTTATTGTCCACGACTTCATAGGTCGTGGAAGATACATATTTGGAAATTTTGTATGGACCTTCGCGTTTGGGAGCAAATTTACTGGTGAATCCCCTAAAAGCTTTATTTGGGCGATGGGTCTCCACGAGTACGAGAGCACCCCCCTTATAGGTAGGACTTAGACGACGGTGTTTATCAGCAGCACGCTCTCTAACATCCTGTGGATGTTCAGTTCGCCCTTTTACTTGAAGGTAGGGCGCTATTTGCGGCATATAATTTTCATCACAGATTATTGCCCTCGAGTCACCGGCTACTTCGTGGGCCGCAGAACGACCCGTTCCTTGATTATGTTCAATCCTATTCACAATGACGGGAGTAGGTCCTCCCCCTGACTGAAGATATCCCCATTATCTTCTAGTATAGTAGTTAATTTATTCTTATCAACTTCTGCTAAAAGAGTTCCCTCGCACTCGCGGAGAACCATAGCAGAACTAGCCACAACGTGGTCGTCTCGGTCGTATTTGAGTTCAAAAAAAGTGGTGGAGCGCATTGAATATTTGTTGTTAAAAAATCTAGTACCATGCCAGCGTCCCGGATAAAATTCATCCCCAATAATGAATCGGTGGCGCCTGGTAAAACTATAAAAAGTGTAGTTATGGCAACTCCGTGAACCTTTACATCAACTAACGCGGTTTTTACATTTTCAACGTGCCTAGTACCGTCAGCAAATTTTAGCTCGGTTTCTATGGATTTAAAAACTTGCCCATTGGCACGCAAACATCTCGTTAATCTGACACTAGCAACGGATTGCTTAGCACCAGTATCCAATAACGCGGTACCGAACACTTCTACATTTAAAATTGGTCGCACACACGGTTTTAACTCTAAACTTTCAGCAACTACTGATTGAAATGAAGATGTTGCAGGCATAGGTACGCTTCGTCTCTCTTTGCACGCTTCACAATTTGATCGTATCACTTCCGGTGCACCACATCCAAAACAAGTGATGGCCGGGCGCGGTTCCAATAGCTCTGGTGAAAATGTGGTTTCTTTTTTAACAGGATCTAAAGCGAGTCTTTTTTGTGACAATTTCCTACAGTCGTCTATATGGTGTTCATAAGTTTTGCAATACGAACACCTCAATCTTTGCCTATTGTTAGGTGGTGTATTGCTAGACGAAGGTACCGATGTAGAGGTAGAAGGTGTTTGTGGTAACGGAGATTGTAAAACAAGCGCCGGTGCAACGGGTATATAAGTATCTTTCTTAACGGTTGCGGTAGCACGCACCTCATCGAAAATATCTTCCGCCGCTCGGGCTTGTTGCAACAACTCGAAGAACGATGTAAACGTATTTCTCGGAACCCTTTCCCTAATCCTTCTATGAAGCAGGCCGTAAGCCATGTCCAGCTGCACTGGATTTTCTGGTAATGTATTTGGTGGGAGTTGCGCAAACAACGATCGTATTCGACACACAAATACATCTGTTTTCTCATCCGTTTGTTCACGGCTAAACACTTCTCTGTATATTTTATGTGGTGGCCAGCGTGGTCCAAATGTTTGACGCAATAAATGCAAAGCCGCATCCCAACTGGAAATGGAGTGCTTCACGCCTTGCCACCACGTGGCAGCAAAACCTTTCAGTAGCATCGGTAATCCTCTCAATACCATGTCATTGCCGACTCCTAAGCAGTCCTTGTATATTTGAACAGCGTCTATGAATGCCATTATGTCTCCTTCGCCGTTAAATCTTGATGAGCAATTTGAAAGATTGCTTACAGTTGATGACGGCGGCGGCGCGGTCTGATAAGGCGACTGCCGTAATGTTTGAAGTAAGTATACAAACTGCTGATTTGATAAAAGAACAGGTGCTGAAGCCGACGGCTGAGGTGAGGTGACAGGCGGAGCACGCCCGTGCTGCGATCGCGGTAAGTAGTCGGGCGACTCACGCCCGTATAGCGGCGGAGGTGATGGGGCCGAAACGCCGGCGGACATAGGTCCAGCCAGCGGCGGTGTCGATGTACGAACATCGACAGGTAGGGCGCTGCCATGTGAAGTAGACGGTAACGAACCGTCATACTGCTCCGCAACAACAGGGTGTGTGTTAAGTCGCTGTTCACTGTGTCCGATACTATGGGTCTACCAGAATCTGATGGCATATTTATATTTACGAAATAAAAGATTTTCATATGGCAATTTTATTTGACAACTATCAAATTGGTTGTCAAATTATTTGTCTTCTTTGCAATTGATGAATAATTTTTAGGATTTTGTCTAAAAAATCTTCGAAAATGTCGAAAAAGCCGCTGCGATCACAAGCAAGAGGTGTTGTTTATAATGTGTATAGAAAAACATTCGATGAAAAAGGGTCAAACACATCACAATTTTCAATTTTGAAGATTTTATTGGTAAATTGGACTTACCCGTTTTGATACTTAAAATAAAAAATATTATAAGTCGGTAACTATAATATTGTTTGTTGATTACAATATAATTTATGAAAATTTATTACAGGAGTTTCCAATACGGCTATTCGTCAAGTCCAAGCTGTCCAAGTCAATTTTATAATGTGTGTATCTTTAATACTTACGAAAATAAACATAGTTTTATTTTATTTTATAAAAAATTATTTATCTTGTTTTGATCTGCGTTATCATTACATCCATATTTTTACATGGCATAATGATAATGAATATACAAATATAGGTATGTGTAAATAATAATATGTATTACATAGATAAAATTAGTAATATGTATATTATACATGTAAGTATGTACCTACATAATATTAAGTGGATATCTCATTATTAAGTACAGTATTGTTCACTTATGTAATGTGACTAATGATGTTGAGGACAAAATAAAAAATAAGCAGTATCAAGATCGTTTAGTCCATTTTCCCTAGGGTTGCACACTCAAAATTTTGATTTCCCAATTTGCCATCAGATTCTGGTTTACCTATATTCGCACGTGACCGAGTAAGCACCATGGTTAATAATATTAAAAGTTATGCAAACACAACGGTAACTAAATGTTCTAAGTAAAGTGTAAAATTATAAAAAGTCTAACGTATATAAAAACCCAATCTATAACAATAGCCATTCATATATAGTACCTACCTATTGTAATTAACACTTATTATGTAAAATTATAAAAGTTAAACGTATTTAAATAACCAATCTATAGCAAATATTATTAACTAACACTTAATATTCACAAGTCTTTCAAATATCCTTTAAACTAACAATTAAAACGTTCACTATAAGTTTAATACGACGTTCACTATTCACTTATGTTCAAAACACACGATAATATTATATACAAAAGTTTTATAATACTTGCTAACTGTCTTTTAAACTTAAAATACTGCACAGCCTAACGTTGGGACGCCACATATAGTTTGGGTTCGTTAATTCCAATTTGGAATTATACACTTTATTACTGATAAAAGAACGTTTATTAATATTATGTATTAAAAAAAAAAACACAAAATACTACAAGGCCAGTCAGATCAAAAACCGTTACAATGAATAATTTTAAAATCGCAGTAACATATTGCTGGCGAGATTGTAACGAACTAACTTTCACTTTTTGAAATCTACGTCGTATACCGAAACCGAACGGGCGGTCGACGAGTCCTAGAGGCGCGCGGGGTTGCCACATTGCTTTGCGCTATAAATTATAAAATTTGCCGCCACTGTTTTTGTCGCAACTGTTAATGCTTTCTAATAAAAAAACACCAATTATGGGATAAAACAGCCACAAAAACTAAACATCAACATATTATTTCGTGCTCACTTTCCTCACAGTATAATAAAACTTCCAGCTTTGGTTTTAGTCTTTTATTACATTGAATAATCTAATTTGAAACGAATACAATGACGTCACTATATTTCCTAAAGAATAAACATTCCCGTATTTATGTAAATCAATGTTGCTTAGCTTAATTAATAAATGTTTATTGTAAGAAAATGAATTTTTATTAAATGTCTTCAGAAATCAGCTGTCTCTTTGTTTTATCTGTGATTCTGTTCAATTTCTCCATTATTTTCTTGTTGGGCTTTGGTAGTTGGTTATTCTGAAACACAAAATATCTTTTAAAATACAATATGTATCTTCATGAATAGGCAACAAAATTTAATTATGTATTTGTAGATCTTAAAATATTAAGAAAATTTTCGTGACAAACTTAACATTCTATGATTCTAAACAGAAATATTTTTTTTTATATTTTTGTAATTCACGATAATATGTTTTTTTAATTCAATCTGTGCGTTAACAGTTGGTCAATATCGAGTATAAAAAAGTCGGTTACATACAAGCATACAGTTGAATCTAAAATGAGTTTTTTTTTACATTTTTGCGTATTAAAATAAACAGCTAAATTATAATTTACATTCATAGCACACAGAACATCTTTAGCCCGCGCTAGAACATGTTCTTCAATCCCGCTAGAGCGCGCCACCTGGTGGGCGAAACTAGATTCACAACTACCCTCCGTTATACGGAACAGAAATATCACCTCGCCATCTTGGATTATGTGCTCGAAACTCTGGAATGTGGTAAAATGTGATTATTTTCCATATTTCCAAATTTTGTGTCGAAATAAATTTAAGAATAGTATTTGTAAGAACTATAAAGAAATAACTAGTGTTTGACTTTGATTCATTACTACTACAAAGGATTATTTGGAAAATTATTTGTCTAAAAACACAAAAAATAATTCAAATAAAAAAAGAATTTTTTTCAGAATGACTGTAAGTACCAACCAAATTTAAATATTGTTGCAAAATAACTTAAAATATGTAGTTTGATTAATTTTCATAAAAAAATGATTGAATTGGAAAATCTTTTTCGTTGGGTCAACTAGTAGATATTTTTTATTTTTATTTAATTTAATACCAAGTCTTACCAAAAATTTAACAATCGGCGTGTCTATAATAAACTCCTTAACATTCAAGAAGTGAGTAGACAAAAACACATGCGGGCACTCCTGCCCCTTAAATAAGAGCGTGTTCAGACAAGCCGCTAGTAACGAGAGACCGTCCGACTCTGAAGTGCCTTTACCGAACTCGTCTACTAGGATGAGCGAGTTGGAAACCGATTCTTGGATAGCTAGCGCCATCTAGCGGAGTATTGAGATTTTTATTTTGATTTTTTTGTATATTTTTTTTACTTTTTATAAGACTAGTGAAAAATGAAGTTGTAATTGAAATTGTTAAGCAATGTCCATAAAAGTTTCAAAAAAGATAAGGGTACCTATTTAGTAAGAACATAATTTAACGTTAAAAAATAGATTAGTCTTTTAGTAGTATTATAATAAATGTTTAACACAAATAAGATCACATTGAAGAGATTTAAATACACCTATGTATTTTGAAAATGGACCTGGAAACACTTAAAAGAAAATCGAAAAATAAAAATTTTATTTTGTAGTTTATTTTAAAAGCTTCACCTGTCTCAAATCAATAAGAAAAGCGGACATATGAGCCGCGATACATTCAGTGGACTGTATCCTGGTGAATATGTTGGATACGATGCCAATAGTTGCTGCTTCCGCCGGCACAAAACTGCCGATGTGAGCCAGATATACTATTAGACCTGAAATTATGTTTCTGGTTGACTTTGTCTGACGGAAATAGTCCTAATCATATTATGACCTAAACATATTTTGAAACATGTACTTTTGTGAATTATTAAGATATTTAGTTAAGTTTTATAAATAACGGCTTTATATAATGCTTAAGTCAAAGCTGGGCAATTTTTTTTGATGATATGTGAACCCAGAGCCAGAACCTCATATATATTCTGAAACTCATTATAGGTAATGTCCACACATCTTCTTATATATAAAAATGAATCGCAAAATGTGTTGGTAAGCGCATAACTCGAGAACGGCTGAACCGATTTCGATAATTCTTTTTTTATTATATTCCTTGAAGTACGAGGATGGTTCTTATGTAGAGCAAACGTAAACATGTACCACGGGCGAAGCCGGGGCGGACCGCTAGTTACCTATAACTATATGAGGAAAAAATATTCCACATATTTTTTCTATGTTATAACCCTCTATGTAAGCCCATGATTAATAAATAGGAATAATTATTTAATTATACACACCAATTTGTTTCATATACACCGACTTTCCACTAGCATTAGGTCCAGTCAAGATTTTAACAAAACCACCTTCTAGGCTACTATCTGTATCATTTGGCACAAAATTATCACACGTAGTGAGGTATAAGGGATGTTTCCCTTCTTTTATTTGTATTATTTTGTCTGTAGTTAATTCTGGGCGAGTGAAGTTTAATTCTTTACAGGCTTTTGATATTGCTATGAGGCTATATAAAAAGTGAAAAAAATTAATAGTATAATAATTGATTATAAACATTTAATGATTTTTCTCTATCGTGACAGAATTACGGTTAACATGTGAAAAATCGGGGTTAGTTCAATTGAAATAATGAAAACAAAATTGATCGCTTAGGTGCTAATAAAATAAAAGAAGAGCATCTGCTCTATCTTTTGGGTCGTGAGACATGGCAAATGCTTTTCATAGGTATTATATACTAAACCGATTTTAGAACCTTCCCTTAATTAGGTATCTTTATCAACAAGAAAATAAGAAAAAATCCTCACCAGTCTAATTCAGCACATTTATCTATCAATGCTGCTAAAGTATGCAAGTTCTCCAATATAATGGTTGTGAGACGCATCATTATGCGAGTCTCATGGGCAACTATTTCTGGGTAAGTGTCTCCTATTATCATGTCTAGTTCTGTATAAAAATATAATATAACAGAAAATATTACTAAATTTCTTTAGGTTCCAGATCAATGTAGAAAGTATGAAAAATATATTTTTAGGTAAGTAGTTACCTAACTACTTATTCTTAAGAAGAAAAGTATGTATTTTTTTTACAAAAACAAAATATTTTTTTAACTATTGTTTCACTTACCTTCACATCCCTTGCTTTTGTAATGAATGTAGTCGTTATTCTGAAACTGAAAAAATAGAGATGAGTTAGTTACATTTGGCCAAAAAAAATAAACAATAGTTTAATTATTATAGCTTTCACGCGAATCTTACCATAAACTTCATATCAGGTAATTCCTTCTGTTCCATAGTAAGGTTATCGGCCCAGGCCTTTACCCCGAGGAGATATCCCAAATGGGGCATATACAACATCGTACACTCTTCTATGAAAGTCGGTAAACGGTCCATTTCTATTTTGGCCGTTTCCGACATTAGACCGTGTAGACTGGCCATTATTTGTTTCTCTTTGGTAAAAAAAAAAACTTATATTTTTAATATATATTTTTTGTGAATAAACTTCATAAAACTGAACTATTCAAAGTTCTAAGAGATAAAAATTCCACAAATATTATCATAAATTGTCGATTTAGCTGAAATTTTTTACACCTACTTTAACAAAAGTTATAATTTTATGGAGGGGATAACTTACTCATATCCAAATCTTTATCAACACCGGCTTTTACCGTGAACTTTCCTTCTGATTTTGATAAATCAAAATCGATGATTCGATTCATGTACAAGGCCATCTGTTACGATGAAAATTGTATTTAAGAAAGAGAGTTAAATAACTATAGTAGAAAAATTAAAAAATCTCGAACTATCTTGCCTCATATAATTTATTGGTATCAAAATTAGCTATTTCTTCTAAATATGAACTATTGCGTGCTACAGATTCACAGATTTCACTTATGAGTACTGCGTTGTAAAGCGTCTGAAATTGTAAATAATAAATTGTATGTAATTTTTATTTGATAAAAAATAATTATTATCATTAAACATAATTTTCATCATAATAAAATGCCTTGTGCCCAATTCAAAAAATATGTATATAAAAAGTGTAACCAACGTTATAAAGAGATTTCCATTGATATGCCTTTGCGGACAACGCTTTTATTTTTGCTAATATTCCCTGAAAAAATAACAGAATTGAAAAAAATCTATAACATCACAAAACATAGATATTATTATCATTGATATAATTAAAATAACATAAGGCTAACATACATTAACATTTTTAATAAATCGTAGCGAAGTACAGATGTTTCTCACCACAGAATCGCTCTGTGGTTTCATGAAGAAGGTTATAGCGTCGTGGCGCTGTTTTAGCGTAGTTAGATCCTTTGTTGGATGACGTAACAGGATTCTACACACGAAAATATATAATATAAAAATTAAATTTTTTTTCATGAAAAAAAAATGTTTGCTAAAACTTCTAAACTAATGAAAATATAAATTTAAAGTTATCGTAATTTATATAACAATTTATATTAATTATCGTAATAGTAATTAAAAATTGTCAACTAGTGTGTACGTTTTTAAAAAAAATAATTTATGTATGTATTTGATATTTAGTTTTATTAACTCGGGCCCCGGAACCACAGACACAATAGAAAATCTATTGTGTCGTAGACCGATCGGGCCACTTGGGGCTCAATGGGTCATAGTAAGTATTCAAATGCTTTAGAAATGAGAAAATTCTAAAGTACTTATAGAAAAAAAAAATCGGACGATAGAGGTGGGTTCGAATCCCGCCTTGTGATTGAATTTTTCTATTCTATATTATAATTTTGTAGAGTTAATTATTATCAATCGTTTACAAGACTACAAGTAAGACTTCGTAAGACTACAAGACACCCGGGCCGATACCTCATCCATCTATGTCCAACCTTCGAAGAGCATTTACTAAAAATTTGGAACAAACTCAGTCCCTCCTTATTGGACCCTTGGACCCCTTTCTTGAAGTTACTAGGGTGAGATTGTGTGCTGAATATTTGTAGACCTCTGTATGTGTCTTCGTCTATTGTTACTATATCAGATCTAATGGAATATATTTTTTTATATAGTTGATGATATATTGGTAAGATATTATATTATAGCTAATATAGTTTTGGTAGAGATCGCTAACAAGTGAACTTTAATTTATGTGTGCAATTTGATTATGATATAGGTAGGTACATAGGTAAGTATAAGGAGAAAAAAATTTGCAATCGATAGAAAAATATAATAATTAATTAGTTTCAAGCTTAGATTTAAGCGTGAGACGAACGTGGCATATTATAAATATTTTGCTAAATCATTTATAGAGTGTAGAATCCGTAATGGAACGTTTTTTTAAATTTTATTGTTGTATCCTAAAATTACAAACTCTCATAAAATAAAATAAATTAAAACTCACAGTGAAATTCTCTTCAAGCCCAAAAACTGTGGTTTGCTATGTAAATCCATGCACAAATTCGACCAATTCAGATCTAAGTATCGAAGCAAAGCGCCTAGTGTGTGTACACTTTGGTTTTGTGAGAAATCCAGGACTGTACGAAGGAACAGGGTTCGTTCCTCGTCAGTGCAGTTTGGGGGCTCGTTGGGAAGGGATAGGGAAAAGATACGGCGCTTGCAGGCTTCAAAATCTGGTAAAATTGTTACTTGTAATATGAGAAATAGGGGAATTTGGTAAATGTGTATGAGTATGTTATAAAAACAAAGTTATAATATGGTAGATTAAATGAAAATATTGTGTAGCACTATTATTTATGACTGAACCGAATTTCACAAATTATTGATCATTTTATATAGGAGTAGGTACGTAATTCAATTAAATGGAATGAATGTGTGTCTGTATGTCACCACTGAACCGATTTTGATCAAATTACCAATTTCGATACACATATAGATTAAAACCTAGGGAAACACATGGGTTTTCCTTTTGACAAGAGGAAACCTCGCAGATAATAAATGGAAAGGAATAGGTCACGAATGGCTCAATAAACTATGCGAAATCGATGTAAAATCAGAAAATAAACTTACTATAATCTTTAGAAGACACAAAAATGAGTTTACATTTCCCGTCGACATTTATTTCATCGTCAAAAACTATTTTCTTTACCGCACTAATGAAAGTGCCCTGGCTTTTACTATCTAGAATTATTTGAATCGGCTCTATTTGCCGGAATAGTGATACGAATATTTGGTGTTCTGGAGCTCGATCTGATATTTCTTCAAGAATTTGAAGCTGGTAAGAAACATAGAAAAGAAAAACAAGTTGCAAGAAAGGAAGAGCAACATAACAACTGCCTAAATGTTTCAATAAACTTTTTAGTAATAACCTACCTGTAACTATCTACAATTTTCCCTCACACAAATTCAAGAATAAACTTGTATTATATACTAGCGGTCCGCCCCGGCTTCGCCCGTGGTACATGTTTACGTTTTCTCTACATAAGAACCATCCTCGTACTTCAAGGAATATAATAAAAAAATAATTATCGAAATCGGTTCAGCCGTTCTCGAGTTATGCGCTTACCAACACATTTTGCGATTCATTTTTATATATAAAGATATTTAACTATGAACAAAAAATCAGATTATATATATGGAGCCGAGTTAGCTTTACAAATACATATTAAATAAATTAATACTAATACCTCTCCAGTTTGTAGAGTATAGCTGGCCGCCCCGAGTTTACCTGATTTGCAGCTGACAGCAAGCAGGCGCTAAAATAACTCCAATCTTCATAATCGAGAAAATTAACTTTTACACGTAATATAATATAAGGTACATTTTAATTGAACCAATTTATGCTCTATTTTAAGTAAGAAGAGTTTTATTTTACAGGAAAAAATTAAAGCTCTGGTTTTGGAGTTTTGGAGCAGTGTTTTACTTAATATTAACTTAAAACTATGTTTGTAATTTTAATTTAACTAAAACAACGTTAAATCATACTAGCGGCCCGCCCCGGTTTCGCCCGTGGTACATATGAAAAATAGATGTTGGCCGATTCTCAGACTTACCCGATATGCACAGAAAATTTCATGAGAATCGGTCCACCCGTTTCGGAGAAGTATGCAGACTAACATTGTGACACGAGAATTTTATATATAAGATGAATGGCTTGGTTGGTAATTACCCCGCCTTACAAGCCAGAGGTCGTGGGTTCGATTCCCATCCAGGGCAAATATTTGTGTGATGAACATAGATGTTTGCTCTGTGTCTGGTTGTTAATTGTGTCCGTGAGTGAAAAATGTCCTGAAATATTTTATCTATATATAGAATTTAATGAGTGAAGGAATTAAGAAAATAAGGTAAGTATTTTAAACTAAAGTGCACCAAACTCTAACACGAATTATAATAACAAGAATCTGATACATTTGTTTAGTAGGTACATATAAATATTTCTACAATTGCCATAGTAATAATCTGAAATCTATATTAAACAATGCGTGTAGAATATCATTTGAGGTCAGTTAATGTTGAGAATGCGATAACTACAAATATTAACGTTTACCGTGTCGCTATTTTGCGATTAAATCTGTCTTTCTATTACTGAGATTTGACTCTTGAGTTTAACATAATATTGATCAAAGATAATAAAGGTCAAAAAGCATAAAAATAAATAATCCCAAAATCTAAAAAAAAATAGCAATTTGTGGTGAATAAATTTGATGGTGATTGATAGACTGACAAACGTTGTTAATTGTAAAAGTTCTGGTGAATCACTAGGGGATCACTGAATTAAAACACTCACACACTTGTAAAAAAACCAAACTATATTTCATATTACCAGAAAAATACTTATGAAATATTAAAAGTATTTCTATAGCGCGAGTTAATATGCGAGTGAATACACCTAGCGGCATCTGTTGGCCGAACATTGTAACTTCAAACTATGATTGAGTAAACAACTAAACATTCCGCCCACCGAGGACTTGTCCTCCTTATCAACATTATACATTAATACTTCTATGTGAACAAATTATACAAAGAAAAATGAAGTTACGGTCTTAACACTACAATACATTCTCTGTGAACAGATCTATTACTCGATGCAATACAAAAGTATAAATAATAAAAGTAAAAAATAAAAACGAAAATAACTTCTTAACATTACCTAATGTAAAACAAAAAAAAACTTATTAGACGTGCTCAGATCTGCCGCCCACCGTGAAATAACTTGGATACAAAACAATAATCATTTAGGCAATACACAAACTTTACTTAAAGCGCGTTTAAATAGACCGTTCTTACATTTCACAGTAACTACACGAGTGATTTTATCTGGGCCCGGGTTTTTGTCGACGATTTTACCTAATGCCCATTTACAAGGCGGCAGCTGTTCATCTCTTAAAACAACAATATCGCCAATATTTGGTTCAGGCGTTTTAGTGGTCCATTTTTGACGATGGGCCATCGTTACTAAATATTCTTTGGACCATCTTGTCCAAAATTCATTAACCATTTTCTGTACTGTTTTCCATCTCTCTAGATGAGATATGTTTTGGACAAGATGATTTTCATCTGGAATGTTAATGAGGGGTTCTCCGACTAGAAAATGGCCTGGTGTCAGGGGTAGGGGATCGTCTGGATTGTCATTAAGTAAAGTAATAGGACGCGAGTTTAAGCAAGCTTCGATTTGGTGAAGTACAGTAGTAAGTTCCTCGTAGGTTAACGTACTATCACCTATGACCTTACGCAAATGTGTTTTAACGCATCGTACCCCTGCCTCCCACAATCCACCAAAATTTGGCGAATATGGAGGGATGTAATGCCACGTCGTAGATTCGTAAGACAACAAATCCACTAATTCATTGGGATTTTCTTTACGTGCCTCCCGTAACATGCTTTGCAAGAGTTTGTCTGCTCCTACAAAATTGGTAGCATTGTCGCTATATAAATCCTGGCAGTGACCTCGCCTTGATGTAAATCTTCGGAATGCCGCTATAAATCCTTTCGCACTCAAATCAGAAACTGCTTCCAAATGAATAGCTCGGGTCACCATGCACACGAAAATACAAATGTACCCTTTATAGGCTTTGGAACCACGACCTGGAGAGAAACGCATTAATATAGGGCCAGCGTAATCAACTCCGGTAGATCTAAACGGTTTGCTCGGATTTAATCGAACATCTGGGAGTTCACCCATTATTTGCGTTTTCTGAGCTTTAGAATGACGTAAACATGTGATACAACTTCTATAGAATTTTTTGACACGGTCTCGTGCTCGTAGAATCCAATATTTTGCTCTAATAACATTGAGCATGAGTTGAGGGCCTCCATGGAGAGTACGACTGTGAGTATCCGAAATTATTAGTGTAGCCAAATGACTTCTTCCGGGAATAATAATAGGATGTTGTTTAATTCTTCCACCAACTCGCACAATACCTTTTTCGTCCAAAAAAGGTGTGAGTTTGTGAAGAATGCTCTTCTTTGTAACGTAGCCTTTTGATGACAGATGTTTTATATCTTCAGCAAATTCGTGGTGTTGAACTTGTTTGATACACATAAATAAAGCCTCGTTCAATTCATTAGATTTAGATTTTTCTCTATTAAAAATTCTACGACACCATGCCATGACTCTCAACATTTTAAACAACGACGAAAATCTAATCCACTCAAAATCTTCTTCCTTTTGATGTTGAACACAAAATGATTTAGTATTTCTTTCTTCTTCTGTATCTGGTATAATCGGTTGATCGATATCAATTGTAGAATTACACAACCAGTCGGGACCCTTCCACCAAAGTGAGTAATCCTTTAATTCTGTAGATTTAAGACCACGAGAGGCGCAGTCCGCTGGATTCAATTCCGAAAGTACATGTCCCCACTGATTATAATCTAAGATGGTAAGTATTGTCGATACTCTATTGCTCACAAATGTAGCCCAACGAGATGAGTGACCTTTCAACCATGCAAGGACTACAGTTGAATCCGTCCAAGCGTAAGTATTTTCTTTAATTATACCCATGACTTGAGCAACCTCAGACACGAGTTTAGCTGCAAGTGTCGCACCGCAGAGCTCTAATCGTGGAATGGATATTTCTTTGTCGATCGGTGCAACTTTAGTCTTCGCTGTGATTAAGGTAACATGCACAGATTTGTCAAGTTTATTAACAACTCGTAGATAAATTGCTGCTGCGTATGCAGCTTTAGAAGCATCCGAAAATGCGTGTAGCTCCATATCGCAATCTTTGCTTGTATTAAGCCAGCGTGGAATTACGATATTCTTTAGATCATTCAACTCTTTCCTGAAATTAGTCCATTCTATCAATAGGTCTTCTGTCAAATTTGCATCCCAGTCTAATCCTGCTTTCCATACCTTCTGTATAAATATCTTTGCTTTAACTACTACCGGTGCTATCCAACCTATCGGATCATATAATCGAGCTATATCAGATAATATTTGGCGCTTTGTTACAGGATGTTGACCATCTGGTAAATTAATTGTATATTCGAAATTATCCGTCTCTCTATTCCAAGATAATCCGAGAACTTTAAATTGATTATCTGATTTGATGCGTACGGAATCATCACTCATTTTATCTTTACCAATTTTACTTAGAAAGTTGGTGTCATTGCTACTCCACTTTTGCATTTGAAAACCACCAGACTTCATTAGACTATTCATTTCATCGTATATGTGTAAAGCTTCATCTAGATTTTCGCATCCGGTCATTAAGTCGTCGATATAAAAATCACGCTGAGTAATTTCCGATGCAGTAGGGAACCTGAGCTGCTCTTGTTTTGCTAATGTCTGTAATGTCTTAACTGCTAAATAAGGAGCACAAGCAGTTCCAAAAGTTAAGGTCAATAATTTATAATGCTTAATTGGTTGATTTGAGTCATTTCTCCACACGATCCTTTGATAGTTGGTGTCTTCGTCTTTCACCAATATTTGTCGATACATCTTAACCAAATCACCTATGATACATACACGATGAGTTCTCCACCTCATAAGCAGATGTCTCAAATCTTGCTGTAGTTTAGGACCTATGTGCAGATCGTCGTTTAAAGATACATCATTGACACCTTTTGATGATGCATTAAATACGACTCTCACCTTAGTAGTGTCCTTTTCCTTCCTTACTACAGCGTGATGAGGTAAATAAACTGCCTTGGGGTTATCGATATCTGTCTCTTTAATTTCTATCATATGATTTAGTTCCAAATATTCACCTAAAACTTTTCGGTAATCTTCGTATAATTCTAAATTTTGTTTAAGTCTTCTTTCTAACGCTTTCAATTTTCTTACTGCTATGTCTTTTGAATTTCCATACATGCATTGAGGATCGTCACTAGTGAATGGTAGCTTAACTACAAATCTTCCGTCTGAATTTCTCGTAGTTGTTGCGTCATATAACTCTTCACACTTTATTTCACTTGGCGATAATTTTCTTTCTATACTGTCTGGTTCTGCTTCCATTTCAAAAAACTTCTTTAAAAGCTCGTCGCTTCTTTCTTGAACATGCATAGTTATACTTCTATTTGTTAATCTTTCTGAACTTTGTGGAAGCTTACCCGATAAAATCCATCCTAATGTAGTTTCTTGCGCTACTAGACCCTGTGAATTTTTAAGCACACCATTAAGTAAAATTTCACTGTAAATATCCGCTCCTAAAAGAACGTCTATTTTACCTGGAATATTATAACTTGGGTCAGCCAATGTAAGATTATGTACATCTGGCCAACTGGGCGTATGCAATCTATGAGATGGAATATGAGTAGTCAACGAACTTAAAACGTGAGCATTTACTTGGATTGTGGTAGACGGGTTGTGATACGATTCAATGAATAATGACACCATGTATTTACTCCTAGATAAACCCTCACCAAGACCTGACACCAAACCATTTATGGGAATGCGTGGAAGTCCAAGTAATTGTACAGTTTTCTCAGAAATGAACGATGCTTGTGAGCCTTGATCAAGCAACGCTCTCACTATATGTTTAACACCATTTCTAGAATACGCTTTGATTATAGCTGTGGCGAGAACCACATCATGATGACTATCTCTAGTGGTATGGGCTGACACATGAATGTCAGTTGACAATGGAACGGGGTTCACTTTCGAAAAATGGGCTGAAATCTTAGTCTCAGTTGATGAGTTTGATGGGGATGATTTGTCCTGGTTCTGTGAGTGCTGATTATGCGTAAGAATCTCTTGCGCATTATCCCTTTCGCGATGAAGCAGCGAATGATGTCGCCTTCCACATTTTTTACAACAGGTTGAATGGCGGCATTTCTTAACCGTGTGAGTAGATGAGAGGCAATTGAAACATAATCTTTTGTTTTCTACTGTGCTTTGACGGGCATTCACTGGCTGCTGAAGAAAGCTTTTACAGCTGTATATAAAATGTGACCCTTCACACAATGCACAAATGTTGTCAACAGATTCCTTATGTTGAATGGAACTATGAAAAGATTTATGTTTAACAACGGGAGTAGTCTGCTGAGACTTTGGTGTATGCTTTACAGCTTCAAACTTTTCCAAAGTTCTAAACCTTGTCTCCAAGAAGGATAAAAGTTGTGACCAAGTAGCCAATTCCTCTGGATTCAATTGACTGTCATGATTCTCCCATAATCTGTGAGTTTCCGCATCCAACCGAGTTACAACAAAATAGACGATAAATGTATCCCAATTATCAGTTTTAATTTTCATGTTGTAAAGTGACGTTAAACAAGATGATGTAGTGTCAATTAAACTTTTCAATCCAGTTGAAACCTCATGCGTTATCTTCTTTTGTGAAAAAAGCCTTTTCATAACAGTATTAACATTATATTTCTTATTGTCATAACGTTTCACCAATTGTTTCCAGGCTTCCAAATAATTTTGATCCGTTGTAGCATAATTATTCAAATAAGTTGCAGCTTCTCCGGTTAAACTGGATTTCAAATAATGAAATTTTTCAACATTGCTCAAAGATGCATTATTCTGAACAATAGAAATGTGCATGTCATGAAACGCTTGCCAATCTTCATACTTTCCACTGAATGTTTGTAGCTGTATGGTGGGAAGTTTCACTTCTTCTTTAGTTACATTAGGAATATTATTATTGCTTTTAGGTACAATTGCACAGGCATCCTTCAAGACACATTTAAACGTTGTGTAGAATTCCTCAAATTCTTCATATAAATCATCCGAGAAATACTTAGTCTTAGGCTTTTCCGCTGCAGATATTGAAGCAATAATCTTCCGATGACCAGCTTTAAATTCTCTCCATAAGTCTTCCAAATTCTCTAAACGAGTCTCAATATATGATGGTTTAATTCTTTCCTTTGGTGACTTCCGGAAGTTCAGTTCCGCCTTCTTCAATTTCTCAAAAAGGTCATATTGAATTGACATATGTGCTTCCATAATTGTCCAAAATGCAATCTTCTATGTGACAAGCAAAGTATAAGAAATATTCTAAGTTCAAAATATACTCGACGAAAAAATTCTAAGTCCTTGACATAAACTCGATGAAAAATTCTAAGTCCCAAGCACAGACATCGAAATTTTTCTAAGTGTCCATGAAATTATTGCAAAATTTTCTAAGTGTCGGATCACTGCAAAATTTACTAAGTCCAGAAAATATTCTAAGTGTTTGAAGAAATGTTCGTAAATTTTCTAAGTCTTTTATCACTGCAAATTATTCTAAGTCCACAATTTACCAGTCCAAATTCCAATTCCGGGGTTTCGGCACCAATGGTGAATCACTAGGGGATCACTGAATTAAAACACTCACACACTTGTAAATAACCAAACTATATTTCATATTACCAGAAAAATACTTATGAAATATTAAAAGTATTTCTATAGCGCGAGTTAATATGCGAGTGAATACACCTAGCGGCATCTGTTGGCCGAACATTGTAACTTCAAACTATGATTGAGTAAACAACTAAACAAGTTCAGTTCATAAATAATATTACAGTATGTTAAATTAAGTAACTATGTACATATTAAATTACCTCCTCGATATCTGTTTCATCGGTATCTTGGTTTTCAGTCTCACTTCTGTTAGGCAAAACATCTTTATTTCTGTAATATTTTCGATTTAAATTTAAATCATTTTAATTTACATCTATTTTTTAATCGGCGAAACAATGTAAAATAATACATGTCTATCTATTTATATTTAATAATACAAAAAATAATAAAATGTCTCTACACCATCTACACACCTTTTGCATTTCGAAATGATAAACTGATGTGAAATTTCACTGTTACTGGAGAAAGTAGACCTTGGCGCTACAGATGCAGATGCTGTTTCATTCATTTTAATCAAATTATACGTTTATGTGTTTAAAAATCCTAATATTTGAAGAAATAACGTGGATATAAAGAGAAATTGTCAAACAATAGTAGGTATTTTCTAATGGTTCTATAATTTTCCCGCCCAAATTGCTTTTTTTTAATATCCCTTGGAGGCAAATGCAAGATGATTTTTAGAAAGGAAAATCTCATCAGCCAGCGATAAAAAAATATTGCACTATTATTTTGTTAATATTTTTCTGTATATTATTCAGATATTGTGTAATTTATGCGCAATATATTTATATAGTTCATTACTGTAGGTATGATAGGGAAGAAAATAATAAAAAAAAAAACAAAATAAATATTCAAACATTTATTCGTAAAGGCACTTTGGTACAACTTATTATTACATTATGAGTACAATCATACTATATTTAATTAAATTGTTAATTTGCAAACGTTCTTATTGTTAATGGTGAAATAATTTTTAATAAGATTAGTAACAATACAACAAAGTAATGATAATTATTTTTAATAATCTTTAAAATGTATCCTTAATTACGTTACTATTAAATCTAGAATAAATTACGTAATTTAAAATTCTTAGAAAAAAAAATGTATGCGTGTACTAGTGTACACACGTAAGAAGTGAAACTTCTTTATGACCTTATTTTTCAAAAAATAATTTACTATATGCAACTTTACAGAAATACGTCAATCACGCGTGGTAGCTTGGCGTGGTAGGGATAAAAACAAGATGGCGCGTAACGAAAAAATGTTACAATAATTTTTTTTCCAACCCCGATAAAGAAGTTTCACTTCAAAAAACACACTGCCATCAAGATCGAACAATACTATTTTCAAAATTTGAAACATCATTCGAAGCGAGTGCGCGTATCCGAACGTTTAACTTTTTTATATAATTAGCAGATCCTTTTCTTCAGGGGCATCATTGCGCATGTTGACTCTGATGTGCCTGCATGCGTTGCCGACAGCGTCCATCAGAGGGGCCACGGTCACGGCGAGGCAGGCCTGCACGAGCGTGCGGATTGACGCGAAGTAAATCTTTACACAGCGCAAACAGGGGGTCGCGCACCAGATTTGCTGGAGAACATTATACATTTTAGTTAGTAATAAATTTTTTATTTACTGGAGTTTTTTTTTGTTTTATTTACAACAAAAAATCTATTGTATTCTATAGTATCAGGGAGATATTCCAAAATGGTTTTGTCAAGCAGATTCTAAGTATGAAAAAATGCTTGTAAAATAATTACGATTATAAGTTAACTTAGAATAAAAGTTAAAGTACCTATTTAAGAACCAAGAAACTTCGACTTCGTGTTAAGGTATATAGGTACTCACTTCAAAAGCCAAGCACGCAAATCCGACTCCCAACACCAGAGCACACGGCGGGGCGACCAGCACGGACAGCACTATATAGCACCAGTTGCGAGCGTGTCTGAAGCAGAAGTGGCTGATCCGCCACGCTCGTTCTGGACTCCGGACGCCCTCTGGCTCGCCGATCACGTCGTCCCATATTATCTGTGGAATATATACTAGTAAAAAGATATATAAGTAGCTGGAGACTGTTTTGTTTTCGTGAAGCGCAATCCGTGAAAAAAGAAGCCTATGTGTCCAGACGAATTAGCGTGTCTATATTTGTACCTAATTTCTTAAATGTTTTTGTGTGAAAGGATAACAAACCATGTACATTTTTAAGAACTTTCAAGTTTAAAATACATACTTATTTGTAGAATTTGATTTAGGTAAAATTACAGGTAAAAGCTTTTGCTGTATGCTTTTATGTTTGTAATAAATGAAAGCCAATAATAAACATTCCGCAGATAGACAAATATAGAAGTCTTACAGACAGGCCCCGTTTACCGCTTCAATGTGGTACCTTAAAAAATCGTTACATTTTCGGGTTTCTCACAAAAACTACCAGGCAATTACTGAAACCTCTCTAAATATATTCACAAGTCATTCGCTATTCAATTAAGCAATAAAGAAGTATTAATATACCGTACATGACAGATGACCTTTCGGCTACACTTTGGCTATGTTAAAAATATTTGACCGTTCGACCAATTCTCACCCCTTGCGTCAGTCACGCGACGTTGCTTACCGTTTCTTTGTGAACTCGATCGATGAACTTATGTATTTTATAGAGGAATATTGCAAAGATTTTTGGTAAGGTGTTGTTATTTATCGCTTGCCTAATACCGAACTTACGAAAAACCAAAAGCCAATTTTTGTTTTAATTTATTACCTACAGTTGTATACGTAGTACATTATTACATATTAGTATGTGCCTATAGGTATGTTTTAGAAAATAATGAGGTAGAAGAAATAGCCTTTGACGAATAATACCTACTTGTCCAAAAAGAAAATTGGCAAGTAAAACAGAAGTGAAATCCATACTAATATTATAAATGCGATAGTAACTCTGTCTGTCTGTCTGTTACTCAATCACGCCTTAAATTCTGAACCAATTTGCATGAAATTCGGTATAGAGATATTTTGATACCCGAGAAAGGACATAGGATAGGTTTTATCCCGGAAATCTTACGGGAACGGGTTTTCTTTGAAAACGCGGGCGAAGCCGCAGGCGGAAAGCTAGTTCACCATAAAGGAACACAGGTTTAAGTCATAATGACAATTAGATTAGATTTCTTAAATTACTGGGTTGTAGAGTAGGAGCCAATTTTGTTATACACTGAAAATCTTATAAAATGAGTTTTCTTAAAGTGAATATTATAGGTTAAATTAATAACATTAAAGATATACCAATAATATGAGATACAACGGATTCAATCACTACATAGTATAAAACAAAGTCGCTTTCTCTGTCCCTATGTCCCTGTGTATGTTTAAATTTTAAAACTACGCAACGGATTATGATGCGGTTTTTTTATAGAGAGTGATTGAAGAGGAAGGTTTTAGTAGGTACATATATATCTATAATTTATTAGGTTTTAGACAAAGCGGGCGAAGCCGCGGGCGGTAAGCTAGTATTTTAATAAAAGGCCTCATTAACTAGCATGATAGGACAAATACATAGAATGAAATATCGCTTATCAAATCGGATTCAATGGAGGCTTCACATGTTAATTAATTTACTCTGTAAGGGTTATAGTTATTTGTTTACTACTGTTACAAAATGACAAGGGCATTAGAAAAGCAGTCCTTCTTCGAATCTTTGCTTAGATGGTAGCGGAAGATAAAACAATTAGCTTTTTATATTTTTGAAAGCTACCTATTAGTCTATCTATACTAGAAGTAATTATTAAGAGTTTGAACGCCCTAATCTCAGAAACTACGGGTAGGTACATTATTACGTGTTGAAAATTTATTTTTGTGAATACTTAATCCATTTATCGAGGCTATAAGCTTTATTATAACAATACTACCAAAGTATTACAATAGTGAATTTATTATAACATCATACCTACTACCAAAGTAGGTACTAAAACCAAGGGGCACAGCAGCTAGTCTTACCTATATATAAAATTCTCGTGTCACAATGTTAGTCTGCATACTCCTCCGAAACGGGTGGACCGATTCTCATGAAATTTTCTGTGCATATCGGGTAAGTCTGATAATCGGCCAACATCTATTTTTCATATGTACCACGGGCGAAGCCGGGGCGGACCGCTAGTAGGTATATAAGATTTAACTTCCTACATGTGTTTCATGTGTACAGTGTAAAGTTAACATTAAAATGTATAGACTAATATTTATGTAAAATGCATTATAATATTTAATTAAAACCGTAATCAAGTACGTGGCCTCGTAGCTTTTAAATATGGTCATTATTTTGTCCAGTTGCAAATGCAAATGGCTTACCGTCGTATGAGGTGTTTTTCATGGACTTCATTTCCATTCTTGCTGCCTTTGTTTGTGTTAATTTACTTATTTAACATCGATCTAGCTTTGTGGTACAGTGGTGTTAGTCATGATCGATCTAACGTAAGGTCTGGGTTCGATTCCATTAATTAAAATAAACAACAAAAGAAGTTAAATTATATATAATATAAAAACACACTTAATGCAATGGAACATCGCATTATTCAATATCATAAATAAGTAACTTAAAAATAATATCCTACGAATAAATTTTTTCAAAGCTTCTGATGATTAAATAATTTGGAAAATCCAAAAGTGCACGCCTCATAATTTTTTTTTAATAAATATTTATTAATTATTATTTTTGTTTATTTAATAACAATTAAACCACATCGAATCAGACCCTGAAAAATGAAAGGGTTCTATTCCTGAGCATACTCAAGCGTAAGAGAAAAAAAAAGACTCGATTAGTAAAGTATTTCGGTCGCTATTGTGTTAACAAGAAAAAGGATCCGCACATACAGACACACGGACGTCCAAGACAGAACTTTTTTAAACTGTTTTTTAACTAGTTTAAATAACAAAAATGACATCAAAAATATCATGAACGTTAAAAATAGTGTTTTTTCTTAATATGTGTGTGTATGTATTATCTTACAAGTGCAATGTATGATACATAAAGACATTTTAAGTTTGAAAAATCAGATGTTTTGCGCGAAGTGACAGTAGTACCCACCTCAACGCTTCGCTTATGAGGCGTGCAAAAGTGTTAAGAAATGAATATATAAATACATTAAAATACATATAATGAGCTAATTAAATAAGGTACTCGTGTGGTCACGTAAGTGGTCTAGCACTCTAGCAATTATACGCCTCTAAGGCGCCATTGTTCGCTTCCCGCCGAACAAAGCTTTCGCAGTTTCAAAAATATTTACCGTTGAACGAGTAGCATATTATGTAAGATCATGTAGATTCAAAAGATTATTATAAACAAACCATCAAACTTTTATCCCTTAATATGTTATTAATAATAAAGAATAAGTAATGATACACTTTTAATTTCATAATATTTGTGAATTTGTTGTCCTGCATACAATTACCTGTACATGTTGATTCAGATTATTAGGGTCTCTATCCTCCAGTACCTCCCGTACACCACTGTTTGGCTTCGACACCTCCATCACTTGAACCCTCACCGGAGTATCAGCCACCAGCACTGGTGGTGCTGAACCCGGCTCCGGGATATCAGGCAACAGCTTGGCTGATCCACGACAGTTTCAAAAAACCGGCAATGCCGAACGGTGTATCCGCGGTTTTATGGAATTTATTAATCTGTTGTTTTAAAAAATTGTAATGTCATTATAGCCGCCTAAAAAGTTCTAGATTTGAAATTTGGAATGTAGCTTTTTATTGTCTGTTTATTCTGAATGATATAAAATTTTTATAGTATGTATATATTATTCTTTGTACGTAAGTTTGTTATGAATAGAAATGTGTAAGTAACTAAATTCGCGTGCTATCAACACTGTTTGTAAGCTCACTACTGAAAGTTATTATCAATCCTTTCAGTGTAAGCTATGCTATCCAGTGAAAGCGAATGAAATAATAAAATTAAAAATATACGAATATTGCACTAAGTATGTAGTTTTATATTATAAATTTTATCTACATAAACCAATTGATTGGCTAATGGTCCGGATGTGAAAAATATTATTTATCTTTGTAGGTTACTACAATTCGGACACAGACTAATAATAATATACTACGTACTTATACAAATTCGGACAATTAATGATTTTATAGCTTACCAAACTATCTAATATCTTTTTAGAATTTTTAAATCGGTCAAGTAGCTTTTCTACGTATCATTCAAACCAAAAGTCAAATCATTCTTTTTTATTATGTAGTATTTGATTTGATATTAAATTATTAAGAGTACGAAATATTTACGCTTATACACTGGATGAGATGCCTTGAATAAAGTGATCTGCGCATGCGTGGCGGCTTTTATTCAAAATTCTAGCACCATAGGTTTAAGTTTTTATTCATAGGGCTTACAAATTACTATGCATGGTATATTTTAAACCTTTGGTATGGGTTCTTAAAAAAAGCCAGGGCAATCTTTTACTCATTAAAGAATGAATATTTTTCTTAGGTAGGTTCTAGTCACTTCTAGATATCTGTATAATATTGTCATCTAATAGGTATATAAATTTCAGGTAACACTGATTCTTACAAAAGGTAATCTTGTATGTAAATAAAAACACAGCATAACTTGTTGTAAATATATGTATTTTCTGATAAACTTATACAGCTATATACATTCACCGTGATATATACACCTTATAATCTTAACGTAAGTACATTATATAAACCGTTGAGCGTACACGTGGTTTATGGTATAAACATAGACAGTCTTAATGTATTCTTTATTATTGCACCTATTATTCTGTTCAGTGAGAATTGATAAGAAAAACATAGTTTAACCGTCGTAATTAATAAAATAGCAAAAATGCCATAAAATTTTTATCAGTTTTATGAAGAAATCTCACTAAATGAATATTGTATGACTCTGCTTTGAAATTTATATTTAATTTGAAAGCTCTTATCAACTTCCACCAAACAGACAGTTTATGTTACAAAGATAATAAATTGGACGGGGTATAAAAATCCTTACGTAAATGTAAAGTTGTAATAGCCAAAAAACGAAAAGAAGACATTTTGCTACATTATAATCGATAAAATAACATTTGTTCCGGTTACAATTAACCTGGTTTCGTGGACATTACCACATGAAATATTATTTATGGGTTATGAACCTTTTAATGGTGTTGCCAGTCGCAATGTAATTGGATCGCTGCAACAGAGTAAATACACAAATGGAAGGTATTTTTATTTGTAGCGCTATAAACAGTGAAGGTAAAGTAATAGATAAGGCACCTAAGGAAAACATTGCAAGCTTGAATTTTTTTTTAACTGGCAACACTTTTCAGCACCAATGTAGTTACTTTTAATAAATGACTATCTTTACTTTATTCGTATAAATGGAAATAGGGTATTATGTTTAAAAATAATGGTATGTATCTAAATTATTTAAAAATATACAACCTTATTTTTAATAGAAAAGATTACAGCGAATAATTTACTTAGCACCGTAAATTAAGAATTAGTTATTTATTAATAAGTTTAAAGCTTCAGTATTTTTGCTTCAATTGACGGCGATTGCATTGAAATGAATCAATAACAGTAAAGAAAACTTAACTATCTTCAAAATTATACATCATCTTAATTTATGAATAACTTATGATTAAGTACTTAATGTTATAATCTCTCGAAATATTTACGTTATAACCATTGAGTTATAACTTATTTCATTAATAATGAGACTGAAGAAAATAATTACAAAACGATAGTTTGAACACAGACTAAATAGTTCTATTGCTAAGTGCTAATCACAGGTGCTAATAGACATTAAAATAGCACCCAGTTTTGGCGGTTATATATCTCACATAAAAATTGTATTAGAAGTTGTAAAAGATAAATACTAACTGACCAATACGAAACTTGTAAAACAGATAAAACTTCATTGTAAAAGGGATATATTAGATCGTTTCTGTTTCCGATTTTTGTCGTGTGACATTTAATTTTTTTTTACGTCAAACAAAAAGGTTTCCCGCCAAAATTCGCAAACTGTCAAAATGAGAAACGTCAAACAAATAAAGTAGGTTTTTTTCGTAAGCTTTCTATCCAGAATTAGACTTAAACATTTGTTTTAAGGTGTTTTTACAAACGGAATATATTAAATCGAAAGACGTGTGACAACACAGCTTGTAAAGTTTTCATAAATACAACTGCGCGTAGGTACTGGCCAGTAAAAATCATTTTTGACTATTTATTTTTAAATGATATTTATTATTTTTTTAAACATTTTAGATTCAGTATGTAGATGTTCTAGAACACAATCGAATCTTCTTTATCGTATGGCGACACTAGCCCGCGCTGGTCTGGTCGGTCGCAATGTTGGTACAATTATTGGTTCTTCAACATCTTCCTTTGTGGTTTCACTGTAAAATAATGTTAGATTGGGTTTCAATTACATTTTTGTTAGATATTAATTGGTATTGGTACCAACACATATGAAAAAAATATAGAACTGAAAGGGAAATTGAAGAATGGTTAAGTTTAATTTGAGAAGTCTATGCTTAACTATCGTATTATTTTGTCAAGTCTTTTTTGAAGTGAAACTTCTGTATCGGGGTTGGAAAAAAATTTAGTGTAACATTTTTTGTTACGCGTGACATTTTTCCGTTACGCGCCATCTTTTTCTTATCCCTACCATGCGTGATTCGTATTTCTGTAAAGTTGCTTATACAGTAAGTATATAAATTATTTTTTGAAAAATAAGGTCATAAAGAAGTTTCACTTCTTACGTGTGTACACTAGTACACGCACACATTTTTTATGATGTAGGATCAATTACACCTTTGACAGGAGTTAAATTGTTGAACTTAAGCGTCTACAAAATGTTAGGCTAATTACTGAAGCACTCACCTTATTTTGGACAAGGCAGTTAGTTATATCTACTCTTACTCCTTCACCACCTTGAGAGAAATAACTATTGTTAATACAAACTAAACATGCTTATACTAGTATATTATGAAATAATCGCTCTGATTTTTTTAAATCACCATCGCTACATCCAGAACGTAGAAATTACTTTAAAGAAAATCACACATGTAATAGAACTATCTCCAAGCAAAATTGGATTCATGCAGACTTAGGAATCTATTAAATTTCAAATTTCATGCAAGTTAATGTCAATTTTAATAAAACCAATATTTTTTAATGTATAAAAATATCTCGCATTATCTTTCTAGTCTTCCCAAGTACCAAAAGTTACCTACTAGAAACGTCCTAATATTATCGTTTACCATCTGAATCTAATGTATAGTCATGCATAATAAAATATTGCTAGAATTATTACGTATTTCATTTATAAAGAAAAATTATATAGCTGTCCCGCGCGGTTTTCTATAGATAATCTGTATTCTGGTCTATACGCTAAAATACTGCCAAGTTTAAAATCCGTTGAGTAATTTTGTTTACATTCGTTCAAAATTTCGAGCCAAACGATGATTTATTTGTGTTACATTATATTATTATAATATTTCACTATTGTTTAAAACACTGTTTTGTCCTGTGGTTTTGTCATTCTAATTTATAATTTTATACTTTTTTTTCCTTTACTCACGCGAAAAGTTATTTCGCGGAAGGAATTCATAGATCATAGTTTTGATTATAAATCAGTATCACGTACCATTTTTTTTCCTTCCAAGGTCGAACCCTACTTGCGTAATCTTTATTATATTTTGAACCAGAGCACGTTTGTGTGTGATTTACAGTTCAAAAAGTTCAGTGTTAAGTTCAGTGTTATCTTTCTCAACGTGTTTTTTCGGACTAAATACTACTTTGTTGAAGTATAAGCGTAAGTTAAATTTTAAATTAACGGCAATTGAAAAAGCTACAAAGCTAATATACCTGAATCAGATTGCCAGATCTATTTTTTCTTTTTTTTGTGACAGGTAATAAGGTAAGGTAAGGAAAGGTTTTTCGTAATTTTTTCTATATATTTTTTTTAATATTTAATAAAATTAATTAGGTATAACATTAAATACAATCAATACATAACAAATTCGTTCTACACTGAAAATTTTTCAACTTTATGGTCCTACATACCACCCAACTACCCTCCACTTACCTGATCTTAATAGGCTGTCTCAAGGATATCTCCGATCCCGAAGACGAAGGTGTTCTCGTAGCGAGCAGGCGGGGCGGGCGCGGGGTGCGGGGCGAGTGGGGGGAGTGCGGGGAGCGGGGGGAGTGCGGGGAGCGCCCGCCCAGCGCGAACTCCAGGCGATAGTTGTCGGAGCGCGGGCTGCCGCTGAACGAGCCTTCTACACCTGGAATATTATGTTTATGAATATCTTATATATAAAATTCTCGTGTCACAATGTTAGTCTGCATACTCCTCCGAAACGGGTGGACCGATTCTCATGAAATTTTCTGTGCATATCGGGTAAGTCTGAGAATCGGCCAACATCTATTTTTCATATGTACCACGGGCGAAGCCGGGGCGGACCGCTAGTGTAATATAAGGAAAAGTTTGTTATGAAGCTTTATATAGGGAAAATAAGCATATTATGAAGATAATAATGTTATTTTCTATGTTTATTCTTTATGAATAATAACTTTCGGATTGTATCCTTCCGTGAAATCTGGTAACTTCCTTTTCAGTAAAACTCTAAAAAGATTAATGAGAAACTAGTTATGGTATTTTTAAAACCTATTTGCCCTCCATGCGAAATAGAAATAGAAAGCGTTTTATTTGCCACCATGTAAAAAAAATCTTAATAATCTAACACAGAACAGAAAAAAAGACAGCCATTTGTGGTAAAGAGTTCCTATTAACATTTAAGGATTAATCAAAGACAATTCATTTTTCATTGGCATTTATAAACCTATCCTTCTTTATCGTTTGTTACCTACATTGTACATAGTGGAAACTCCGGATATACATATACATTAGCATAAAATGTATGTTACTGTGGCAAGGTTAAATTCTTTTAATGCATCGCTACTGTTGACTCACGTAGGTGTGGTGGATAATTGCCAGCTATCGGCGATTAGAAAGCACTCAGTGAATATTTAAATGATATATCGGTTTGTAGTTTGTGTCTAGAAACGGTAATAGTTTTGTTCTTTATTTGGTCAACTTTCTTCAAAAAAGTAAAACTCTTTATTTATAAAAAGGGCTTTATCAGAGGAGCGAAAAATGTAACAAGTAAAAAAAATGTGTGCGTGTACTAGTATACACACGTAAGAAGTGAAACTTCTTTATGACCTTGTTTTTTAAAAAATAATTTACTATAAGTATATAAAAATAATTTATATATGCAACATTACAGAAATACGTCGAATCACGCGTGGTAGGGATAAGAAAAAGATGGCGCGTAACGGAAAAATGTCACGCGTAACGAAAAAATGTTACACTAAATTTTTTTCCAACCCCGATAAAAAAGTTTCACGTTATGATAAATTTGTATGGATAGGTAACACTAGGTAACCTATCGTTCCTCGCCTGAAAATTAATTGATTAGTGGAAAAACTCACTTCAAAACACCTTGATATTTAAAAGATGTACGTCAAATTCAAATAGTCTTATATGGCATTATGTACTGTTACATAAAGTAACTAGTTGCCCTCGAGACAAGGAAAATATAAATTATGTTTTATAATTGATCATCCGCACTTACAAATAATAAGTTTATAATCAAATCACGTATAATACAGTAAGCAATATAGGCTGGCGGCCTCGACATCGCTTCATGTGGGACATACATTACATTTGCATTCATTGACCCTTTTTGCTAGTATTTAGTATGGTGAGAGATAATTTTAATTTATGCAAACGCTGCCTGGTAAAGAAGAATTAACTGCAGTTACTATTTTTCCTTTTCTTTTTTAAAGTTTTAATCCGATGTAAAATAAAGGAGGCGCTATCAATTCGTATGTGTTTTTGGCTTTGTTACTTCAAAACTTTCCATTGGGAGAACAGATTTTCATGTTTTTTTAAGATGTGTTTATTTTAAAGATGGTGTATCTTATTTTTCAGCGCTTTACTTTTTTGTTCAAAATATTTTTGAAGTGAAAACTTCTTTAGCGGCGTTGAGCACTTTTTCTGTAATGGGTATAAAATCTTAAACTCGCGTCAGGACACGTGATCTGATCGAAAAAGCGTAAGACGGATGGAGAGTAGACAGCTATCCCCTCTCTACTACGCGTGTTTTCACTTCTGCCGGCACTCTCGGAGTGCAACCCGTCTTTTTTTTTCATAAATTACGGATTATAATAATTAATCGGTAATTAGCTTGATATAAAATTAGTTATTAATTAAAATATAGATAAATACCGTAAAAATAAAGGAATAATTCACCTTTTCGTGTTCTTTGGCTGGTTTTGGCTTTCTGTGAACGGGCGGCTTGCCTTCGC
>CAJQZN010030372.1:0-21099 GCA_907164685.1 Colias eurytheme | reverse complement strand
ACGTACGTTATCAAATATTTTAATGATTTCCTGCTGGGGTATTATCTGACTGTACAAACATAACTATGATTATTATTGTTAGAAGTAATATTCCTTACGTTGCAACTATTGAACAAAATAGTATTCAAATCAGCATTCAAAATTGAATTGAGAATGAGAATTCAGAATTGAAAATCCACCCTGTGAACTTTATAGTGCTGTAGCCTGTAGGTACTAATTGGATAAGTTACTATTACAGTAGGTACAATTAACTTTTCAAATATTTATCATCCAAGTTTTATAATGTTGTTTCTCATAAATACTTTTATTTTTACCAAACCAGTCATACATTTGTCGTGTTATGTCATTGAATTCTTTAAATAACAACAAAGGTTATTTAACTGACCTCTTTAAGTATGATATCATCGTAATTAAATCCCAGCTGAAAGCCCTGACTTTTCATTTTTATCCTTTTGTCCATAAAAGAATTGAATTTTAATGAGAACAGGACAAAGGAATCTCTGCTATTTTTAGTGGTGATGTAATTGCTTTAGACAAAGGCACTATCGTTTTTGGGGACTGTATTACGAATATATACAAACAAGAAAACGTGTCGTGAAATTGCTAGCACCAGTGGGAATAATATTTAATTATTTAGTTAAAAATAAACCGCAAACAATAGGATTATTCTGATAAATTTACTTGCAGATTGTTTTAAATTAACTGTGAGCGCAATTTCTACTCATATTTATTCACATTTAGATAGAGGCGCTAATAAATTATAAATGAACTATATTATCAACCTATGCCACATAATTACTATCGAGGAATGTACCAATCCCAATAGGTGGGCGTATTTGGGCATCATTTGCATTTCTAACTGAGCTAGGATAGGAATTAGACCAAGACAATATGGTTGCTAACGTGCACTTTCGCAGCCATCGAGTTTAATCAACTGCTGTAACTACTTCCTGATATTCTGACGATTTACAATCGAGTTCAATTGTTATATTGACATATCATTTTCTATTGGTTCAATGAATTCGCATATCGATTGATTTAATAATAAAGAGCAGCTAATACTGGCTGCTCCGTTATTATGCATTTCTCTTCCTTACCTGCCTTTAAAATGAACCTTTAATAAATGCGATGATAGCTTTTATCATTTAGCATGACGAAAGTTTGGCCAAAATTGGATATTGCAACTATTAAGTCAAACGCTGGCAACGAACCAAAATCATCTTAACCTATATTTGTAATTACTGAAATTGCTTTGACTGTTAATAATGAACGGAAGTTGAATGCTATTTAACCTGGAAGATTTTTTTATAAACAAAAAATATTTATTGACTCGAAACAGTTTCAAAATATGATTACAGTTAGCGTGTTTACGAAATATTAATTCGATTAGAGTTCACGCTAGCAATAGTAAATAATAAGAAAGACCCCCAAGATAGATATTATATCCACAAGGGGACCAATTAAGTTTACATGCAATTTTAAACTATGTAGTGTAGAGGGCGATGCCGACAAAGCATAAAGGAACTGTTATGGAAAACAAAACAACAGATGGTTCACGTTTGACCGGGTTTACTAGAAACTAATATTTTATTCAAACCGTTCCCATTTGCACGGTCGTTCAACTGCATGCGGATCTAGGGAATCGGTAGCTATCGCGGCACGTCACGTTTCCTTCTCCATTTAGCAAGTGGTTATATGACGCTAAACTTCCGTTTTACAATTATTGAGTAACAATTACGTTTTGTGACTAGGGACATATGACCGGTAAAGGTCTTGACTCTTGAGGTATACGTAAAACTTTTATTACCAAAGCATAAACTTCGCAAGCCTTCAAGAAGTTGTTCTAAGTTAACGTGAAAATGTCCAAGCAAAGACCTCTTTGTAAAGTTCCTACTTTTGTTTAAACCAGCTTATTACATTGTACATTTGTGTCATTGGCATTGCTTCTAAAACAAGTTGTGTTTCTGTCACGTAGCCACTGTCGTCTGTTATTGTAAGTAAAGAACGTTGGTGTTTAATATATTTAATAGCTTTTTTGTTTATAGTAAAGCATTTTTGACGTGACAACGTCTTATAATTCGATACAGCAGGCTGCACGCACGAAAAAACATGACTCATACGGCGTTACGTCGCTCTGAGGCGTTCCATGTAAGGCTTGAAGTGCAAGCGAGAGCGCGGAACGAGCGACAAAGAAGCATAATCGGACGTTGTCACGTTCAACTATCGTCAGTAAACCGACTTTACAGACAACCAATTTTTTTTATGTATAATTTGATCACTATAAACACTTTGATTTTATATCTTTACGTGCATGGAGTATATACACCACACTTTATACGCATGGTGATCAGCAATATGGCGCAAAATTTTTTCATCAATAGCTTGGCTTCGCGCCAGTTACACATAATGCATTTATTGAAACGTTTTCCTGTTTGATTAAAATTATCATACCATTAACTATGGTTTTATGTTACAACTAAAAATAATACTATGTACCGTAAGCATACAAGTGCAACAAGCTTTATTTACTGAAATTTATTTTCATTCAATTTGAATATTTAAGTTCATTTCGCAAAAGACTGCTGAATTACTTTTCATTTTCTTTTTCCTGCCTATTTTCCATACATACTATTTTCATCGTAATAATAAATTCGTAAATGGTATACCTAAAAACCAATTCGACCTTCGCCTTAAAACTCTCATTGTTGTAGTATACGTAGCTCAGCTTTCATCATCCTAAATTGCATGTAAGGTCTTAACTCTTTCAAATATTCATTCTTAGATCATTCTCGAGCAATTAAACATAATTTTGCTGAATAGTTACTACAATTTGTTCCATAGGTACTTGATGCCCATTATTTGGTTTCTCTTTTATACGTGTACTAAATAACTCTTATGAATATTCATTCCTAAATAATGACAATTAATCAATCAATAATAATTTGGCTTTAAATATTCAATCCCTCCTTTACTATGCTTATTTCCATTCTTCACGTTTGTAATACCAGAAATTATTATTATTTCGAATTCTTATAAGAGGTGTACCAATATTCATTTTTAGAGTATGACCCTATGTATAAATTCTGAAAACTAAGCTTCGATGTTTGTGTTTCAATGATTTCATGGCAAGCAATTAATTGACTTGAATTCAGCTTTGTTAATTTTGTATAGCCAAATACAGTTATATTTATTTTATTGTATTTGCTGTATTGTAAAAATTGCTTCAACCAGATATAAACATGTTATTTTTCCCCGGTTACCATGGTGAGAAACTACTATTGAATTCAAATGCTTCAGTGGTATTTAAGCATGTTTTTGACTGTGTCCTACTTTAATATTATGACTAATCGTTAAGGGGGCGCATAAAGCAAAATAACCAATCTTCTATTAGATGATACGTGTAATATGCAAGACCAAATCTAAAAAATAAAATATATATCAAACTAGATGATATGTTCAACGATTCTGTTTAATCAAAAACATAAAATATTAAAATTTACTCGATAAAAAAAAATCACCAAGTTAGCTCTAATTTTCACACTTTTACGTTTTCTACTTGACATGGTAATACTTATTATGATTTTTTTTTCATAAACAATTATATTAAAACATTTGCAAGATATTTGTCAGAGCATTTTGTGTAATTACTTTTAGTTTTGGTTTTATCTGCGATAAACCACTTTTATCGTGACAAAATCAAACGTTTATCTCGAGAAAAAAAGAGCGCCAAAAGTGGTTTATCGCAGATAAAACCAAAATGCATTAAGGGGGCGCATAAACCCCCTTAATGCATAGTCATTTAGCCTCATGTGCAAAACAATAATTACATAGTACTTGATTGTTTAGCCTTATTGATTAATGTGGATGATATGCGGATCATAAAGATTCTCTACTGAAAATAGTTCATCTTCTACTTTCGGATCTCTTTCAATAATGTTTCTTTTGTTGCAGGTTGTACCAAGACTACTGGGGTCACTCGTCGGCGGTAGTATGAGTCCAACACAACATTTGGAGCAGCAGCAAGCCCTGGTGAAACAGTTTGCGGAAATACTGGAATTCGTTCTCAAATTCGACGAACATAAGGTACTGTGAAATATAGTCCTTTCGGTATACATTGAGTCATACAGAACCAAAATAGACAGGTAATAATGGTGACAAATCAATGAAATGTTTTATTGTTAATAATAGTACATCGTTTAAATATTCTTGAGTCACTGCTGCAAAAATGTAGTATAAAACAGTTACGATAATAGTTGACGGAGTTTAGGAAACTATGCATAATTTCGGCAATTCAACGTTGAAAATATTGTTCAATACTTCGGTTCATATCAAGGAAATATTTTATTACGAAGAAATACACTTTAAACTTGTTTACGTCTAACCTCTGGTACAAAGCGGTTATTTCAAGTACTCGGGAATGTTCCTTATGTAATAGGACGCATTCTGGAAACGGACATCTTCTCTTTTGTGCTTTGTAGATACAAATTCCAAGGTACAGGATGGGTGTAATCATTGTTTAGTTTGTAATGAATTATATACAACGGGTCGAAATAAGGTACCTATTACATATAATAAATTACACGCGAGGCCGGGTTAAATATTATTTTGAATGTAATAAGAATGTATTGCGATTCTACACAACTGCCTAATTGATGTAAGCAGTTGATAACAGAGGGTAGTTGGGTCAAACGTCGTATAAACAACGTCCGAGCCCCTAGGCACAATTCGTAAGAATCAAAGGAAGGCGGCATTTTATAGTATTCGACAGCTAAGCATATTCTGACAGGACAAAGTGACAACTATTCATCCACAAAAATATTAAATCAAAAGTTACGTCTAACAGTATTGTTAAAAAAATTCCAAGTTCGTGCATAATTTCTGAGCAGTTGCCTATAGTCTCAGACTAGATTAGCCGCCGCGACTAAGATTCGGTCAGGAGGGCAAGACGGACCTACCTACGTTTCATTTAGTTGTTTTTGTTAGCTGCTACTGAATCAGAAAAACACTAAGAACTTCTTCCTCATCGTCTTTATGCTTTTCTGACGTCATCCCGCCATAAGGTGTCGTGATAATTATACAATTATTGGATTGCCCTAACTCTTACATATATTTAATGAGGACCAATGAATAGTATGTTTGTATGCGTTCTATCTGGAACTATACTGGACGGATATGTCAACATTTCGTACACGAGATAACCTAGTTCTAAGAAGGTTTATGGGCTTTTTACTATTAACATCTGATTAAATTTTAAAAATATATCAGCGTGATGTTATCCCGAGTTTTTGAAATATCCAATTAACCTCTTCTCGAATTAACGTTTACCTCAACAACAGATTAGATACTCCTCAACTATCCTCTCGTTGAATACTGTTAACAATGTCCCAATTGGCTGCAATTCATCATACTATTATATGATATTTTTAAACAAAACCGTATCTAATTTGCGTAGAAAAATTCGAGTTCCACAAAATATTTTCGGAATCATATCAATGTTATCAGTTGCATGACAATCGTGTTCCAATGACGTGCTTCCTACATCAACAAGGCGCAAGTGTTTATTGAATATTTCCACTCACACGCCTATTAGCTTACAATGAAATGCTCTTTATGATATTTGCTTCGTTATTTATGATTCAGTGTAGCTGCGATTTGTATTATCTCTAACCCGTTCGTGTGAAGATTCGCATGAAAGAATGGTTCAAGACTGTCTTCCTTGCGTAATGATTTAGTATGAAAACTTACACTATTAAACATAGGGTCAAAGAAAGGCATTCTATAAGGTACAGGATATGCACTTAGATGCAATAGGTACAGTTTGATATTCAGAGACTTTTCCCACGAAGAGAATATGAATCTGCTATAATTAACAGTGATAATTTTATACCAATTCTAGCTTCCCAGGATATAGAACTTAACACAAAACAGACACAACAGAATTATATTAATTTTCAAATACATAGAAGTACCTATGTAGTTAAAGAAACTAGAGAGAACGCTTCGTAGAATTAACTTAGAGAATACATTCAATTTGCTTACTTACTGTTCCTGTTAAGCTAAATTGAAATAAGAAATAGGTATTCCGCGAAACAGTTTACAGAGTAAGCTGTATGCAAATATAATATTAGAATTAATTCTCCTTCATACCTTATTGTAACTCCTGTGGTCCCATATTTATATTAATTGACATAATATCAAAACAATGAAACTGACTTTCCAATACTATCGCCAATAGTTTACTAACTAAAATAATATGTTTATATAAACAAAGCGTATCGAAGTTATTTAACAATTGAGGGCCCTTTTGACCCCAACCTTGGGCCATTCGCACGACGCGACGTTGATAGCCATTATGCACTTTATGGCCAGCAATTTAATAGAAATTGCTCTTATATTTACAACTTCCCGTATAAAACAAGTAAAACAAATTGATTTGTGACTGAAATAAATTTAATAATTACGTAGATCTTTTGGTATTGAATTGCTTAGCGTCACAGTTAATTATACTTATGTTTTGATTCTTCATTATTAAGTATAAGGTAGGTATTTATCGATAAAAGAAATATTTTAATTTTTTCACGGAAGAAACAGTCTGGAAATACAATTGAGTATTTAAACCCTGATTTAGTTTTATAATAATAAAACTATAGTGCACACTTGAAAATTTACTTCATTATATTATGTAATAAAGACAAGGAAAAAAGCAAGACCCAAAATCGATTAACATTCTTTCAATACATACACAGAACTCACGTTATATCATAAAATACCAACAATAAGTCATCACCAATGAGACAAACATGGTATCGATTGAAATAAATTGAGCATTGTAGAAAGTAAGGTTTGGCCCGACCTCGGCTGAATAAATGTGAGTCATGTTTCTCCTCATAGCTTATTTATTTACTTTTGTAAAGCGCCAATGAAATATCGTATTTGCGTGTACCCATCTAGTAAATGTTTCATTTCAAAGTGGAAACGTTTGTTATTGTAATTTAATAATTTTCCAAGAACACTCAATTAAGTGCGAAGTGAAATTTTAAGAGAGTTGTATCTTGTAATTTAATTTTCATTATACGGTTTTCTAATGGAGCTATTTGTAGCCTTCATTAACTATATTTATGCGAAAGTTAGATGAGCTAAGCTAGCTACTAATAATTCTACAGAGCTATCATTTCTCAAACTATGAAGTCTTTGCATTGCGAGATTTTAATGATATCAAACGTAGATTGCACTTAAAGTAATAATTTCACCGAATAACATAACCACATATAGGTTTATAAAGATGTATTCTCGAATGTTCTAGATGAAAACGCCAGCGATCCAGAACGACTTCAGCTACTACAGGCGTATAGTGTCGAGGGGTGGTCTGATCAATGCGGAGCTGCCTCCAGGCGAAGAGCCTCACATAGGGGCAGAAGTTGCGAACCGAATGTCACTGTTCTACGCACAAGCGACGCCGATGCTCAAAGTACTGTCAGAAGCGACGAGCCAATTTGTGAACGACAACCAGCAGGATTTAGAGAACACGACGGAGACGTTGAGCACGATGGCCAAAGTGTGCTTGAGGATGTTGGAAAATCCGTAAGTAGTCAGATTTTTTTTTATAGGGAAAAAATGTCCTTAGAGATTTTCTATTCATCCGATAGACAGTTATTAGTATAGTCTTGTAGAAACTTTATAGGTACCTACCGACTTGATTTGTCTTTCGTACGAAATACAGGTCCTGCTGTCTTCGAAAGTTCGAAACCTATAAGAGAAAATAAACATTTAATTCAAACATAGTTCTTATTTAAACAGACTTTCAACACAATGAAATGTGCTTCAGTTTTTCAAACATGTACTTTCAACCATTAAAAATATGAGAAATTCTCGCATATATGAATGCAAGATACTTATTAAAGGTAGGCTAATTTAGGTCTCGCGAGCAATCTTACAAAAATATAGAACTTACAAAAGGAGGTCTAAAATTTTTCGCAATCTAGGTCAGGCTTAGTTACAGCGAATAAAAGAGACTTAATGACCCATTTATTATAAAAACAAGGCTTGAATATTCAAAAACTTAAAATGAAACTGAATATTTTTCACTTTATAAGTCAGGAATGGAGATTAGTTTAAATGATAAGATTGTATAAATAATTAATGAGTACTTTGAAATTTGATATTTTTAAACTTTAATCAATCGTGATTCTTTTGGAATGTTTGTATTCTCTGTAAATTCGAAATGAGTTTCAGTTTAAGAAGATTGTGTATGGAAAATATATTAGATTATATGTATAAGAATTAGAAAATATTACTGTCCAGAGATATCCGCTTTAATTAACGATAGTTCTTTTAAACGATATAATGTTCTTTAAAGCCAGAGAGTATCCCATTCGATCACATAGAAACTTTCAATATAACAAACAATCCCGCAATATTTAATATTAAAATTTAAATGCAAAATTGACTCGACAAATGTTTGCAACCGAGCCGGCCGGCGCGTTATTGGCGCAAGGGCAAATTTATTGTGTTACGAGGTGTCACATTACCACCGCACGGACACCAATGACAAATGTCATTACGTGGACATATCGATTACTGTTTACTGATTTCCGCTAGCTAATAATGTATTACCACAGAATATATTATGTAGATGTAACTGCACAGTTTAAAACAAAGTCGCGTCCCCTTATGTCTTTTCCTTTTTAGGATTAGATCTTAAAAACTACGCAACGTAATTTGATGCACTTTTTAGATAGAGTGGTTAAAGAGGAATATTTTAGTATAATTATTATTTACTTATGTTAAGTTTAAGACAAAGCTGGCAAAGTCACATGCGGAAAGCTTAGTACCTATATTAAAACAATTATTGAGTTATCTGTGGTATTAATATAAGCGCTTGGATAATTCGTGGTATATGGTAGTCTTGCAGATTACATATTGTTCTACGGATGCTATGGTTGCAACTTGCTATCGACATGCAATAAGTGTTGCCATGTATTTACGCCGTTTTCATCCCTTTTGAAGAGGATACAATATAATTTAATTGAGATTTTGAAATTGAGTACAATTAATAATTAAGATTTTTTATTGACATTTTGTAATAAATATAAAAAATAAACATCGAAAGAAGGGTTTGCCACATCTCACCTAAAATTGATACTTAATACATATTTGCAAAAAACGCAGTAATGTCAGTCAACATTATAAAGGTGCATAGGTACTATATTATCTGAAAGTAGGCAATGATTGTTATCTTACATTTTACCTGAATAATAGGAATTTTATACAGTTTTTTGTTATAGATAGTTTGAGTTATTTTTACACGAACTCCTTCAGTGATAAGTCTGTTCAATTATTTAAATATTCAGTTCAGAATTGAGTGAATGAAAATTTTTAAATAATTTGGAAAATCCAAAAGTGCACGCCTCATAATTTTTTTTTAATAAATATTTATTAATTATTATTTTTGTTTATTTAATAACAATTAAACCACATCGAATCAGACCCTGAAAAATGAAAGGGTTCTATTCCTGAGCATACTCAAGCGTAAGAGAAAAAAAAAGACTCGATTAGTAAAGTATTTCGGTCGCTATCGTGTTAACAAGAAAAAGGATCCGCACATACAGACACACGGACGTCCAAGACAGAACTTTTTTAAACTGTTTTTTAACTAGTTTAAATAACAAAAATGACATCAAAAATATCATGAATGTTAAAAATAGTGTTTTTTCTTAATATGTGTGTGTATGTATTATCTCACAAGTGCAATGTATGATACATAAAGACATTTTAAGTTTGAAAAATCAGATGTTTTGCGCGAAGTGACAGTAGTACCCACCTCAACGCTTCGCTTATGAGGCGTGCAATATCGAATAACAAATCACGTTCAGGACGCGTTCACCGTCCTATGACGCTACACCCACTTCCTTATCAAAACGTATTCGGGAGATACAAAGGAGCGAACATCGATTCATTTATACAATTCGTGCATGCTAATATCAGCGTTGTTTTAAAGTGATAAGAATGAATATTGCGTGTAGTGTTTGTTGTTTGGTGTACGTTACGCGCAATCGGCTCGCGCCATTGAAAGTGACAATAGCAACGTGCGCCTTGAATGACAATAACATTGGTAGTTTTTAATCGATGTTAGAGTTTCGTTGTATCACTTTGTATATGATTACTTGATTAGTAATATTCATATTTTATTAAGGGCCGATTTTTCAATCCATAGGTAGTTAAAACTTATTCGCCCAATAAAGCATTACACGATAACATTAAAATGTCACCCGTAAACTGTCAAATACAGGCAAAGAATACATTTTTGAATTGGTAGTTTACGTTATTTTACGAAGTATTAGCCAAGGATTGAAAAATCAGCCCTCAATGATACAAAAATCGTAGGTATTGACAAAGCAAGATACTTGATAAATAGGATGTAGAAGTAATAGATGATTGGGTGGGATCTGATGAAAAGTCCAAGTTTTGTAACAATTACAATTTTATTAACTAACGGTTTCTTGACCTAATATCCCATTATAGCCATAGCCCACGTAGATCGTCATTAATCAAGACCATCAATGAAGTGGGCGGAAAACTTAAAAATATAACTTACATTAGAATACGTAATTAAATTAGAAAAAAAAACATACCGGCCGAATTGATAACCTCCTCCTTTTTTTTGAAGTCGGTTAAAAATAATACAGAAGCAGAATCAGAAGTAGCGGAATAAAGTAGAATATAATGTAATGACTAAATGAATGCAAAATATTTTTATTTCAAACGAATTATTTAAGTACATGCCAATTAAATAATGAATGAAAAACTTACTAAACATTAGAAACTGAAAGCAATACAATTAAGTCATTCTAATTTAAAAAAATAGAAAACGATAAAATACAAGTCAATCTACTCTACTACTAATGAAAAAAAACGAAACACGAACGTTCGTACACGAAAAGCTAGTTCCACAGTCGAAACTAATTATATATTTTCATCATGTACAAAAAGCTCTAATTAGTTTTATTGCCTATGATTGGCTCGCGACTAGCGGATGTCGGATGCACTGTGGTTTTGCAATCAAATAGATGGGAGCGAATAAATAATTTTCCTGTTCTAACTATACGGTTGTAAATCGAGCTGTTTAGAGCAAGCGGGTTAACGATTTCTGCAGTCTTTGTTTGTAACTTTATGTTACGTAAATGTGTGCACTGTTTTGTAATAGTTGTGAAGTATAATTATTGTCTATGGTTCAATATAACGTTGGCTGTGGTAATAAATTGATTTGGGTAGGTAATTGTTAATAGAGGTAGGTGGAGTACCTAATAATGATTATTGAGAATTGTTGGTAAAAGACCTAAGAGAAATATTCAAACACATGTAAATTAGCTAAACATATAGCTATGTAAATAGATGGTTTGTTTTGATGGATATTATTACGGGGAGAAGTCTTGTGACATGTAACTACAATAGAGAACCCTAAAAACACAAAATATGTTGATTAAAATTGAAATATACAAGTAACATACCGGCTACAAATTACAATCATGGTTAACCAACACGTTTTTGAATTCCAAAATCAATTACAAACAGATAACGCAGCCAACAAATCTTTTCAGAGATTACAGACTAAATACAGAAACTGGGCTTTAGTAGCAAGCTTTATTTATTTACACATAGTTGTAACTTGTAACTCGCCGCCGTTAAAATATAGGAAACGGCTAACTGTACATATTTTATGTACGCTCCAAATGTGTATGTAGGTGAAGCAATACGGAACATGTAAACCTTAATTTATTAGAGCTAATTTTTAGGACATCAAAATGTTACGCTTTTACTGGCTTCCGCCTGCGATTGTGCGGAGTTAAAGATAAAAAATAATGCGTTCAGAGTCCAGAAAATTGTATGAATATTGTATTGTATGGATGTTTGGAGCTGCGTAAAAACAGCTGAATTGTTTTTTTGTAATTTAGGAACAGGGAGTCAGTCATAAAATTTAATAGGAAGATATAAAAATGCCTAAATAGTTAGATAATTATATCGTACACTTTTTCAAATTTTGGCTTAGAAATACATGTAAAAATTAAAAAAGCAGTTCTTTACAAAAGATTGAGAATCAAATATCTTCGTAATAAAGTATTCGCGATATTATAAGATTTACAGTACGAGCACGATTAAAACCCTACAGAATATTTAGATAGTTAAGGGCCGATTTTTCAATGCTTGGATAAAACTTATTCGTCGAATAATGTATAAAACTACCATTTTAAAAACGTATTCTAATTGCCCGTATTTGACAGTTTACGTGACATTTTAATATCGTCGTGTAATACTTTATTGGACGGATAACTTTTATCCAAGCATTGAAAAATCGGCCCTAAGTGATATTAGAAATCGATAAGCAAATGGTCAGTTTCGCCGTTCCCTTTGCTCATAAGCTGTCGTGACCGAAATTCGGTCAGGACACTGTTTCACAATGTAGGACAGTATACATACCTACTAGCTAGCATATACATACCTACTAAAGGTATACCTCTTTTACTTTAAAAATAGATCAAAATCACCATTAATTAATTAATATTACATTATTAAAATTTGTAATTTCTAGGATCTTTAAATTATTAAAATCTAAATAGGATGATTAAATTATTAAAATAATAACAGCTAATTAATTTGACAATATTTTAACGTATCCCTTATATCTTTTCAGCAAACTAGTGGCACAGTTCAGCCGCGAAGAAACGTCATTGCTCGTGCTACGCGTGATGGTCGGTTTGATCATTCTTTACGACTGGGTACACCCCTCCGGCGCGTTCTGTCGTTCCTCCTCAGTAGATGTCAAAGGATGCGTCAAATTCCTTCAACAACAGCCCCCACCCAAAGCCGAGCCACTCCTAAACGCTCTCCGATACACGACAAAACACCTCAACAGCCAATCCACGCCCAAGAATATAAGAGCCCTGCTAGCTGCGTGAGGACAGCATTCCAGCCTTGCATGTTGTTGTGGGGAATGATGTGACAATAAATATGGGGATTTCTCGTTGGCATTTGTTTTGCGTCGTCGTTAACAGGTTGTGGCGTGATCTATAGATTCCAGTTTAACAATCGAGCGTCAAAAGTTCCTCCATACGAGATCAAGCCACAACCTTTATTCTAGTGAAATAGGTTAAGGTGAAGAATATGTATAAGGTGTGACGTTTTCCTAAGTTTCCTGTTTCTACGTGATAACAGATATTCCTCGTGCGTTTATTGAGCTATATTTATTTTTGATATTTTCAACACTTCTGATTCCGACAGCCCTAGAGTGGTCTATGTAATTATTGTTGCTACGATACAACGCTACACGAACTAGTGACACCACGTAGATGAAGCTTTAAAAGCAAATATATATTTTTTGAGAAATCATTCCCTTACCCCACACAAATGCAAGGTTACTATACTTTGTCACAACTCTTTCAGAATTTATGATACCTATTTGCAAACTGTTAGATTAAGATGCTAGTTTAAATTTATTGGAATATTATAAACATATTGTAATAAGTGTATTAATGAAAACTTCTAATTGGTTACCACAAATATTGTGCAAGCAATACTAACTTCCAGTGACTTTTCCCTTCGTGTATAACTTATGAATATATTTACTGAAGTAAGTGGGAATAACAGCAAAATAATAATAATTGAATATATTTAATGATAAAGATACACAGTAAGGGTGGAATAAAGTAAAACTAGAATCTATGAATAAAATATTTTTGGTAACCCAACGAATTAATACTAACCTATTTCTAAGGCGTCCAAAGAGGCAAGAACAAACTAAGTATAAAGTTTGTCATAGAAAAAAATTAAGGAAATTGCACTAATCATAGTTACTATTTGGATATATTTAAAATATGAATGATAGAAAATAATATGTGGTATCGAAGCAGACTAGTGTTATTGAATCAAAGTTGCATTTTAATATAAAAAATATGGTCAAAAATGTATTTTATGGTACGCCTTATGACTACTGATTTTAAATAATAATCGATAAATAAGATACGTGTACACTGCCTCAATGTTATCAAGTGATTTTTTTAATATAATAATGTTTACTAGTACAATATTATTATTTGAGAAATTTTACAACTGATATTTTTACATAATATTATTGTTAACTACTTATAAAATGCTGCGTACGCTCAAATTAACCCGATCAAAACTTTGATTAAATATACAAATATATAAAAAGTCATTGATTAAAGATCCAAGACTGTAAGAAAACAAACAAATTTTAAAAACCTTAGTAAGTTTTAAAATAATTCATTACCAAATATAACACGGTTTCTTACGTATGATTTCGATATAGTTTGGCATTCTAGTCTTCCATTTCAAACAATTTCCTACCAGTGATTTTATTTTATACGAATTTATATTAACCACAAATCCAATTTTTGTTGTTACAGGGTAACGCACAAAATAATACTTCCTAACAAAATAAAATCAAAACAAATATCTCATACAGTTATCTGTATAGCATTTACAAAATTTTCCTTCATGCATTTAGTATTAAAACATGTATTGAATATATTAAATCGATTTAGAATGTTAGTTAATTGTATTACTTGCACAAATAGCACATTATTGTTATTTATTAGTGTAGTGAATATCTTGTTGAGATGTTTTCGTAATTATTATAGTTATGTCCAAATATGCAACCCTTTACTTTAAGGAATTGTACAATCGTCACTGCCCAGTTGATGATATTTTTGAGATTTTTTCAAAGGCAAATTGTAGTCGAAATAAATATTAACTGTAGTATAAGAACAGGAAATTTTATACATACGATATAACTTGAATACTATTGCGTTAATATATTATGTAGTCAGAATTAAAATTATATCGTGTGTATAAAATCCTCATATTTATGAGACTAAAAAGTCCGGAGATTAGAAATAAAATACTAGATGAAATGTTTGAAATTATATGTCGCAAATTCGAATATTACTCTGTTATAATGATTATTATTGTCTATTTGAAATGCACTGTCATTATTTATATTTACTTAATAAACTTGTGATATAATTGCGCTATTAGATTGCAAATAAATACATATTTTAAATTTCCTATATCTATTTCTATGTAATAGTGAAAATGTATAGTGAAATATTGCTGCTTCTTAAATGTTTCGATACCGTTACGTCGTTTAGGGTTAATTTTTTAAGTTTTCAACTATTTATTGTATATAATAAACACACCAAAGTTATAAATAATAAACATGAATAGTATCTCATAAATTGTTTTATTTGATAACCTTAATGAATAGGATAGAAAACAATTGGAACTTAATGGAACTAGTGACTAAGACAGGTCATGTTGTTTGCTGGCCGAGGTTTGAGGATCAGTTTTCCTGTTTCATCGCATGACATGTTGAAATCATTGAGCACTGAACGAGTCCTTGCTGTTATAATACTGGGTGCAATCACTTTTCTATGTACTCCCATCATGAATAACAACACTGGAAAAAATAATTAATCATCATTAAATAAAATAAAGTCACCATGAATTTTGGTTTTGTTTGCACAAATTAAAGGTAACAGGTAGTTTATCGTGTAAAAATACACAATGTATGTCTGTTATCACAGGGCAAAGGTTGATCAATTAATTATTATTATCAAATCTAATTATAGAACAATAATTAGAATTTTCTAACCACAAAGAAATAAAATAAATTAATTTTAATAAGTAATTACAATTATTACTTATTGCCCTAATAAATAAAATGTACAATTGCTCATAAAAGGACACACACTTTAATGCTTAGTGTTATTTTGAATGTAGGGTTATTTCGAAAATATGCCCTTTTAACGAAATAAACTTATGAATATAAAACTATGGAACAATGCGTCGATTATTATAACAAACACCAGCTTTGTATTAATTATAAATTATTACATCCACTCTTCACATTTTTCTAAAGCACCTAGTTAATATAAAATGTAAAATTCATAAAAATTACCTAGCAGTGTAGAAGTGACAGCAAAAAAGGGGTGATTCCATAGTGACTGTGTGAGTGATACCACCGGAGTGAGGGGGTCCGTGAGCCAGTGCCACGCTGCAATTGCAGTACACAGTGACACTGCCGCTAATACAACTGAAACATTTGTTTATTAGCATTGAGATATAGATATTATGGAGACGACACCGCCTACATAACTTATGTTCCGACTTCCGCTCAACATACGCCATATGGCGTAACTGCACGCTCATTTTTTATTTGTTTTACAGTGAAACGCATCAAACATGCCTTCGTGTGTGTTACGATATTGCACAAATAATACAAATAATATGGAAAAGTGCAAAGGAATAACTTTCATCGGTATGTACCTAACTAGATAATAATTTTTAAAACTTAGAGCAAAAAAATGGCGCACAGATTTTGTTTGTGGTGTCTTCTCCATACGTAGTAATATTATCTCAATGTTTATTAGTCACCTTCAAAATAGATACATAGCATAAAGCTAAGTCACTTCCCGCATATCTTTATGTATGTATGCTTACATCATTAAAACTACACAACGGACTTGGATACTTTATATTTAATACATACAATGATTTAAGGGGAATTTTTAGCATATAATTTAGCTGAAGCCGCCGGCGGAAATCTTAAATAGTAACTAGTAAAAAGGATATGCAAAATATTATGACTGTGCTCAATTTCATTCAGAATGAACATCAATCTTTACAAATTTTCACAAATATAATAGTAGGAATTTACTATGATAATTATTATTTTTCTTTTATACTGTTCTAAAACTAAATGTATTGGATATATTTATGAATTTTTTGTCTAGAATTTTTGGATTAAATTAATAAATTAGTTATTACTTCACAAAGACAAACAATAGTAATGGCATTGAACATGTATTAAACTAGTAAAATTAGTGAACTTACTTCTCCATCTAGTGGTAGCAGGCTGCAAGCAAGCTATGACTTCAGTAAGCCGCCTCTCAAATGCCTTTAAGTCTGTAAGAACGGCTTAGAAATATTAGATTTTGTTATTATTGCAATGTCTTCAAACAAACGACAGTTTAGGGAAATACATCATTTTCTTTTGTATGGCAGATCACGAAAAACATTTCAATTATTTGAGAGTCTTGAATATAAACTAATTACATTGTAATTAATATTTTAGAAGGCGTTTTAATTTGAAATGAATGTAAAAACATCTTACCATCACATGCAGTTTGTTCTAACGACATTCTAACTTATAAATCGTACCGACACATTATCAGAAATTGGTATCCTTAAATGTAATTTGATATATAAGCTTTATTTTATCTGGTTTTAGGGCCCATTTTTCAATGCTTGGATAAAACTTATCCGTCCAATAAAGTATAACACGATAATATTAAAATGTCACGTAAACTGTCAAATACGGGCAATTAGAATACGTTTTTAAAATGGTAGTTTTATACATTATTCGACAAATAAGTTTTAACCAAGGATTGAAAAATCAGCCCTTATAGAAATTTTTGATCTGATAAATCAGAAATTTAATATTTATTCGATTTGACAATTGACATCGGTTGAGCGACTTGACATTGATAACCGTAGTTGATAACTGACAAATGACAGACAGAATGAAACGTGACGTGACATTGATTCGTACCTAGACCACAGATAATTGCAAATTTGCATTGGTTTGCATTCTTTTTGCAACCATTCATTCGCCATGAATAGAAAATATGTCATAAAAACTAAAAACTAAAATAAATCAAGTTGTGCGGTCACAAAGTTGCATACAATCACAAAATCACTTGGTAACAGAACTTTTAATTTACTTGAACGGAAGTGAATCGGAACGGAACTTAGACGTAAACAATAATTGACAAAATGCCAAGTAGATAAACTAGATTAAATTGTTCCAATTTCAATTTTCAAGTCCAAAGGTTTATTTCAATTTTTTTAGACAACAAGTACATACCTGTAAGTATCTATTTTATTTTAAAACAGGTATATTCACTTGAAAATTTTATAGGTACTTTAATATATTTAAAGTTAATCTTTATACAGAATAATAATTGATAGTTTAGAAGTTAAATAATTATAATATCCAGATTCAAATAGCAAAACAAAATAATTTTAAATAAATAATCCCCTTGGTATAAGTATAAAATGTAGGTGATATTATATTCCTCGCAGTATTTAAAAAAACAATTTATCGGGCTACTGGATATTGCAATTTTATCAAAAACAATAATTAAGAGGTGTTTCTCTTAATTTGCGATAAGTATACGATCGCAATAAATAAAATTATCAAATTTAATCAAATATTTACTGAAAAATATCTATTTAAGGATCTGTGACTGTACCTAACAAAAATTATTGTTTATTCCTGCAGTAACAAGCAAGATGATAAGACAAGGAATAAGAAGTTTAAAGCAAGTCGCTCCCAGCATTAGGGCTTTGTCCAGTCAAGCAAACATAACAAGCTTGAACGCTGACAATGAAGGTATTGCAGTCCTGACGTTACAAAGACCACCTGTGAATAGTCTTAATTTGGACTTGCTGCAAGAAATAAGCAAATCGCTGGATGAAGTTAGCAAGAATAAATTCAGAGCCCTGATTCTAACTTCTGTAAGTAAATTTTTTTTTTAATTTACCATTTCCATTCTCAATATTTAAATTTTTTTGCTGTAAAAACTAATAAAAAAAAAGTTAACAATAATAATTTAATTAACAGCGCAGTGATAGGGAGCTATTATAGAACTCGTATGCAGGATTGATTAGAAGATTAAAACTTATACCTCTTATCTAAGATGCGAACTAAATGCATTAAAAAACATTAATTTATAATATATTTTCATACTTTTCTCTCAGTTAATATTAAAAAATCTCAGATAAAGCAGAATATACACATAAGATATGAAACCAATTATGTATATTAAAAACAAAACAAGCTACCACTTAAAATGCCTAGGTATCCTATATCTTAGAAGATATTTATTCCTTACAGGCATCACCCACAGTATTTTCAGCTGGTCTCGATATTATGGAGATGTATAAACCTGATATGAAAAGAGCGGAACTTTTCTGGACAACATTGCAAGAAGTTTGGCTAAAACTCTTCGAAGCCAGCTACATAACAGCTGCTGCGATTAATGTAAGTCATATTATATATTATATTACATCAGTTATAAACTTATAAAACAATAATCTATTATATATTTTGTTAGAACTTGATAATAAATATAAGTTAAAAAAAATCTAAAACATTAGAAAAAAATCTTGCATTTGTAAGGAGGGGTCAACAAACGTTCATGTTTAATAAATTAAAATTAATTAGTAAGAAGAGCATATAAATAAATAAGTTTATGTTAATGCATTGTGAACAATGTATTTGATTTGCATTGACTTAGATTAAATAGTATTATCAGTTAGATTTAATAAAATAAGTGAAACCAAACCACTGGTTTCAAGGATAACAGTGTTTACACTAACATCCGTTGCTTACTCATTAAGTCATTAATATTTATTTGTATAATTCAAAATGGATTTAAGAAATGATAAATGATTTAAACAAACAATAAATAAAATAGTAACCCATCCAATTTATGACTGTACCAATCGTTGCTTAAGCTGAATTTTTATTATTTGTTGTTATAGTGGCAACGGAAATAATTCAACTATCTTTCTTTCTTTCTTTCTATTGCTATTTATCTATCACGGTTCATAGACATAGCTTGGTATCAGACGGACTAGTAGACAGATAGATAGCAAAGTTACAGTAACTGGTCCGGTTTTTATCCTTTGGGTACAGAACCGAAAAACTCTTTAATTTCCAAATATGTACTATGTACACAAAAAATAAATAATAATAAATAAATATTATAGGACATTATTACACAAATCGACCTAGTCCCAACTCCCACAGTAAGCTCAATTAAGGCTTGTGTTGTGGGTACTAGGCGACGATAAATATAATATTTAATAAATACATATATATAGATAAACACCCAGACCCAAGAAGAAATAATTGAGTTCATCACACAAATATTTGCCCTGCCCGGGGATCGAACCCGGGACCGTTGGCTCAGTAGGCAGTTACTTACCACTGCGCCAACCGCTTCGTCTAAATCTCTATATTAACGAGATTTTCATACTATTCAAGGGCCACGCACCAGCTGGTGGTTGTTTACTAGCCACATCATGCGAATATCGAGCTATGGTGAGCGGCAAATACACGATAGGGCTCAACGAAACGGCCCTCGGTATTGTAGCCCCGTCGTGGTTCATGGGCACTCTATGTAATACAGTACCCAGTAGAACGGCGGAATTGGCACTCACTACGGGAAAACTGTTCACTGTTGATGAGGCTTTGAAGGTATGTTTAAAAATGTAGTTGTACAGCAGTGCTTTTTCTTTCGTGGCCTTATAAGTTATAAAGTAACATATTATGTATATAGTTCTAGTGCCTTAACTGCAAACAGAAATTTGTGTTATATAAAACGGATTTTACTATAATCGCAAATATTTTGTTATCAATCTAAAAATGCTATTATGTAATATTATAGCATAGTTATATAATTATATTATATTGTTATTGCATTTTATGTAATCCAACATATTTTAATTCTAATTTGAGATGATGCTTATCAGTCATTGGACTTATTGCAAGTATAGTCTAATGTTAATTAAATTAATTTTAATAAAAAAATTCTTCAGGTGGGTCTTATCGACGATGTTGCGACTGACAAAGAGGACGCGATAAATAAATGCAAAGAATTTATAAAGAAGTTCAACAGGATTCCGCCATTAGCAAGAGCGGTTACTAAACAAAAGTACAGAGCCAGTACAACCCAGTGGTTAAAAGACAATAGGAAAGCTGATGTCGCAGAGTTCTTAGGTTTCCTAAGTAACCCTAAAATACAACAATCCTTGGAAATGTACATCCAGTCTTTGAAACAGAAAGCCAAATAGAACTTTTTATACCTTATATATACCTTGTAGTATAATATAAGATCCTTTTACCTGTAAAATGTAAAAAACGCATCCACGTGAATGTCAATTATTATTATATAATTTTAGATATATGTATATATATACACGATTGAATATTTTTATACTGTATGTTAAGTAAAT
>CAJQZN010030371.1:0-22476 GCA_907164685.1 Colias eurytheme | reverse complement strand
AAACCTGTTATGTTAATTATTTATAACTGTGTTTAGGTGATATTAATTAAATAAATATGAATGTTTGAATTTGAATAAACACGTCAACAAAGTTTTAGGAATTATTTGATATGACGTTGTTTTCTTTCAGGTTTGAATAATTATGATTTTAGTTTTATGCTTTACTCGTGACTAACAATTTTTTTGATATAATATATTTTATACAATCTATTGAATATAAACCAATAATAATTATTAATTATTATTCCATCGATAAAAAATTATAGTAACGTACCTACCTACCTAGAGTTAAACAATAGCGCTTTTTATTATATTCCTACGTAAGAAAAGTTAATTATCAAAAAAAAGCTCGGCGTGTGTGCCGAGCACAGGTTTCAGAAGTGAAACTTCTTCGGCAAAATGCAGTCTATACCAAAATCATCGCCTTACTCCTTATTTTACTCCGTATAGAAGTTTCACTTCAAAAATCCAATTCGTTATTCTACACTATACAATACAGTAAACAAATGCCACCCTAACGAACATTATAGGAGTGAAATATGTTTTACAGTTATTTTTTTTTTACAGGATCAAATATTCTGGAGACGCTTCGCTACAACCGCGAGACATTGAAGGGTGCCCACCGCAGGCTTATAGACTTGGCTAACACATTAGGGCTATCCAATGCAACAATCTCCCTTATAGAGAGGAGGGTCTCTCAAGACAAATACGTGCTTTATGGTGGAATGTTTGTAACGTTATCTGTGATTGTCCTCGTTATTATATATCTAACATAGATAGTTATATTGTACCTATTCGCTTGTAAGACATTTATTTTTTAAGAATATTTATCGTTGCTACGTTGTATTGTTTATGTGTATAAAAGGAATTATAATTGAATAGATTATACCTACCGTTTGTTGTTTTCTTTGTGAGATCATCATAATTTAATTTAAAAAATAAACCTATTGTTTAATAGGTAAATGGTAATTATTCTAATGTGATTCCTCTGTGCGCTCGACATTTGACGCAATTTTTGCAATGATTTGTTGACGCAATTACACAATTTATAGTTAATAAATTGCATTGATTGTCTTCTACTTACTAGAGTTAATTAAAAAATACATTATTCCCAGTTTCTTTAATGCTATCGAGTAGCAACTTAAAGGCCAAGGTTTTACAATAAAATTGAAAAGTAACTAAGTAGGTACCTACAGTTTATGTTGTGGTCTTAGGTTGTGGTAATATGCTGATTTATAAAATGTAAGTACTAAAATATTTTAAATTATAATATGTAGTTGTAATTAGCATTATGAATTATGATGCGAAAATCAAACGGACGATGTTATTGAGAAGTGCATAATATTGAATATTGCCTCTATTTTTGTATGCTATCCGGTATTACACAAAAGGCCGGTAAAATCTTTGTAAATAGCTGCGAAATAATAACGTTATGTTTTTGATCCACTGCCTACGTGGTTGAATATCATGGACTATTAATTTATCCATACTAATATTATAAATGCGAAAGTAACTCTGTCTGTCTGTCTGTTACTCAATCACGCCTAAACTCCTGAACCAATTTGCATGAAATTTGGTGTGGAGATATTTTGATACCCGAGAAAGGACATAGGCTACCTTTTATTGCGAAATATGTACCTACCACGGGCGAGGCCGGGGCGGACCACTAGTATAATATAAGCTAGTGCAAAATTAAAGCAGCAATTATTAATAATCTTATTATTTTACTATGTCAGTCTTGTATTTCGTTATTTGATATTAATAACTGCTATAACCGTTATTTTTTCAAAATTATAGTGGGCTAGAATGTTAATCACTATCTACCGGTGAAAGTCCTATCATATATTAGGTCAATGGCCATAGCAGACGGACACATAAACAGATACATATCATTTTTGTTATAATTAATAATCGATGCGTTTTTAACTGTTATTGACGTCCTCATTACTTCATTCATTTTCTTTGTTTCATTCGATACCGTAGGTCTGGATTATCTTCGATTGTAGCATGTAAATCTCATAAAACTTTAATTGGATAGTGAGAATACCTACGTTAAAAGCAAACAAGGCCACTAGATAATATGTAAATAAAACGCTAAGCTATCAAAACAGATAATCCTATTCGTGGACACGAAACGCATACAAATCTAGCCTGCATTCGATTTCTTTGTTTGATACATATTAGGTACTTAGATACATATCTGTGATACATATATTTATTACAAACTCCTTACAGCATTTATAACAATTATATATACATATGAATACATAGGTTACTTACATATATACCCACTATCCGAGATGGAAAGTACCTATGGCTTATATGATAGAAAACCAAAACGAGAAAGTAGAAAGTTCTCTTTTGATGAATTTTTTTTTAAATATTAAAATTTAATAATCTTTAACTACCTATAATAAAAACAGACTAATTAATAACGCAACATCATTCCCTCTATAATTAGCACTCTTCTATGTAGGTCTTACCTTGCTTCGAAACTAGGCAATACAAATCACTGTGAACCGTCTGTCTGTCTGTATGCTTAGATCTTTAAAACTACGAAACAGATTTTCATGTGTTTTTTTTAATAGATAAGAGTGATTCAAGAGGAAGGTTTTAGTATATTAGGTATAATTTATTAGGTTTTAGAACTGGCAAAGCCGTGAGCGGAAAGCTAATGCATACCTAGATAGTAGATATACAAACCTACTACTTAATTACCATTAACGTGATGGTACGATGTTGATTTGCTGATTTTGTAATCGAAATACATAACTATTTGATTTTTAGCCGACCTCTTGTTTTATTGAAAAATTTCCAAATAGTCTATTGCACCTTCAATATTCCTACTCTACACATCACCAGATTCCAGTAAAATAAAACACAACAATCTCTCAATCATTTATTTCATTAAAAAATTTAAAATCATTTATCGCGTCCATCTGAATCGCAGCAAGGCATCTTCGGAGTAACGTGTGGGCACGCGAAGGCTACATCTTCCTTCTTCCTGACGCACGGTCCCGTGGCTTCAGGCGGAGGGTTCACGCAAGTGTCCACGTCAGGATGCGGCTCGCGAGGGTAGTCAGCTACTCGGAGCGCGGCTGGCGATATTTCAGGCACATCGCGCCTGTATTTCTTTACGGCTTCGTACGCATCGGGAGCGAGACGCATGAAGTCGGGTATCTGGGGAGATAGCAAGTAACTTAATAAGAGTGATGCTGTGGTAAAATTTGTGTATTTCCTTAATAAAAATTACAAAATATCTCTAATCTAAGTATATATCATAACTACAAATTATGTCTATAAATCCTATAGGTCTAAAATATTATTTCCTAACAATCTTCACGAAATATTTGAATTAACTGATTCAAAAAGTCTATTGCAATACAGTTGTAAACGTATTCCATTTCCACTCGCAATATCAATTTCGAAACAGGAATCAAATAAAAGCATTCCTCATTGCATTATTAACGTTGACAATTCAGCTAAAAGGCAAATTGCAGTGTACCCACGTGCAATATCTCTTTCAGTTCATGCATATTTACCGGCAAATTCAATTTGGTGATTCCGACAATTTAATTGCACGATAGTTACTGCGCTCATACGTTGGACACATGTCCCAAATAATCCAGCTCTAGTGGACAGATGCAAGCTAATTAATAAATACACCGGTGAGTCCAGTTATATAACGCGTCATAAATGGGAAAACAGAGGTTCTATAATTGTTCACAAATGCAGATGATGCGCAAGTTTTTAATTAGTATTATAAATCAATGTTTAAGTGTTTCGTATCGCAAGGGATATTTCATGTGACTATTATTAATGTACTATTAAATATGATATACTTCCTTAGTTCTAAGTAAGTAGGTATATGTAGTTCCATTCTTTTGGCCGAAATACCTATGTGATTTTCATAAAACGGTCAAGTGGCCCTTTAGCTCGACATTTGCGGAAAGACAAAGCAGTTCTTAAGTACAATGTAAGTAGGGTCATTGCGCCTGTTCGCGTCCACTTAGTGCAGTTGGAAAGTTTGAAGGAGAAAATAAAAATGGTCCAGAACTAATTACAACGCAAAATTTATGTAACGTGTTCATTACATAGTCTATTTTAAGATTTACTTTCAATTGTGTTGGAAATATCATGTGGTTTTTATTTATCTAGACAAATAGCAGAATTAGGCGTTTTACCCAGTTCGCGTCCAAAAATTCCAGTTTGCGTCCACCCGTGGACTAGTTCGCGTCCACCAGCTTAGAAAAAGAATTAAGAGTGTTTTGGGTGATATTTTATCAGATAAATGCAAATAAAAATTAGATTTTAATAAATTATTTATTTACGAATATAGTTATTTAATGAAAACCGGCCAAATGCGAGTGGGACTCGCACACCGAGGGTTCCTGTATAAACTGTTTTTTTTCATATGTTTTAACTGTTAATGATTATTTTTTCAATGTTTCCCTTATTTGTGCTATAAGACGTTGCTTCGTACCAAACTTCAAGTGTCTGTGTTCACGTAAAGTACCCTGAAGGTTTTGATTCCCTTGCGAATGTCGAAATTTGCGAAAATTTGCAGCATAAACGGCTGTATCTTCTGATTGCTTTGGCTTATAAGTTTGATTTTTTCACTGCTTCAAGGGACCGTAGACTTGAGTATTCAATATAAATTTCAGCTTTATATCTCAACGCGTTACTGAGAAAAAGGGTTTTGACAGAAAGACAGACCGGCAGACGGATATACAGACGGACGGATATCAAAGTGATCCTACAAGGATTCCGGTTTTTCCTTTTGAGGTTCGGAACCCTAAAATCAACATTATTATTAATATAATTCACTGTAACGAAACTGGAAAAACTTATTTATATTTATCTTCTCATCATTAATAGAACTAAAAATTAACAAAAAACAAAGTTACGTTATGTAAATAAATAATAATCAGTTCTATTAAGATTACCTACCTACCCTATTTTTAGTTTCTCATGAATTAAATTTCTTTTTTGTTTATATTATATTATCTTAACCACAGACTTATTGATTCTCATTCTCAAAGATACTAGTCTCATTCTTAGAAAACCCATTTTAAAATGAAAAAAATTGCATAAAAATTTGCTAATTTGAATGAAAATTTAAATTATCAACTTGTAGTCTTAGTCAAAAATTTACAATCTATTTTAAATTACATATTTTAACAAACAATTCATTGCTACTTAATGAAAAACAATGTGGACGCAATATGTTCTATTGTTATGCACTATAGGTATAGTTTGCGCCCACCGTGGACGCAAAATGGAAGTTGTACAAATTCGGTGTAGTAATTCGCGTCCACCTTATTTTAGCTATTAATTGTAAAAGAAATAAGCTGATTTATAATCCATACTATTCCATGTTTTGTTAGCAAAGTAAAGAAACAGTTACATATTCAAAAATTCACATTTAACAATAAGATACTTACCGTCAAACGCGACGCTGCGCACTATTTTTTTCTCAAAATCCCGCGCGTTTTAGCTCTCTCGTTTAATAACCAAAATTAAATATTTTTTTTAAATAGGATAGGCGGTGCGCAGGCATATTTTGAATATGTGTGCATGTCTCTTATACATTGAGGTATTATCGGAAATTTTTCTTATTACAATTTTACTTAAAGTATACTTATTTTCGTGAATTTTCTAAAAGATATCCGCAAAATGGACGCGAATAGGCATGTGGACGCGAACAGGCGCAATGACCCTAACTACCTACCTGCCGCAAATGATTTATTCATTTTGTAGCCTGTATGAGACAAGTCTTCAACTGGTATGAGTAATGCCTTTATACTTTCAAACCCACTTTCCTAGTACCTACTTCCAGTACCTACATAAATCAATTTGCAATTGTCATGTCGTGAGTTACGGCTCGACTGTGTACTTGACTCACACGAAAATATTTATGCACGAATTCTGTAAGTTAGAAGCTAAAGATTTCAGAGTTTTATTGAATTATAACTTTAGATAGTGAAATTCTATTTCGATTATTAAAGTCAATATAAATTCGAATATTATAGTCAATAGACAATATTTTATTGCACTTTACATTTTTAAGAACCTATTTCTTCACAATGTAATTCCATCACGCATGGTAATTTCTATGACGGCAGTAAATGTCAATAAAAAAGCACTATTACCTCCTTGCAATCAACATCATAAGTTCCCAGATATCCCGGTAGATGTGGTTTAGGGACCACCTCCTCCCCAGTGGCCCGCTGCGCCTGTTCGCTCGGGATGATCTCGTACGGACACTCATTGCGCTCACGTCGCTCAGCGCGCTCATGGGCGTCCTGATGTTAAAAGTAATCAATATATTATCATATGTTTTAGAGATTTCTAGATAGTTAAACGCAAGTAAGAGTACTGTATAAGCTACTGTAAGTAGGTATATAGCTTTTTGCCAGTCTAGATAATATAAAAAAATAGAGGCGCTATTATCGTAGTTGCGAACATCAACTTTGCAACTTTTGGTGCAATTTGGTATGGACATACCTAAGTACCAACATACATTTCCCCTCGTCCCCCTTATAAGAAATATCATAGTTAATATTTATATTTATTATATCTGATGATGATGAATCTAACTAAGTATGCAAAATAAATACTGGTAATTTTATCGCGAAACTTAACGCTCTGTGTGACACAATTAAACAAATAATCACAACCTGAACTAGTTACCTACTTACCTAACCAAAAACTTGAATTATTCATAAAATATTCCTCAAAGAAGTTCTTATAATTTTTTACATTTTTTCGCACTATGAACCTTTCCGACTATTAATTAAATACATTATTATTTTGTAATAGAAAGACAAAAAACATTAAAAAGACGTGTGTCACTCGGGGACTGCTGCGGTAAAGCTATTGCATGCTATGCCTTCAAGCCACACCTCCGTGCCCGTCGGAGTGGGGAGCGTGAGGTTTTTTCGTTACGGAATTTGTGGATTCGGTCCCCGCGCTCAAGGCCCGCGATGAAAGCTATGCAATAGCTTAAAATTTCCGTGAGACAATCCTACAAATGTAGGAGTAGGTAGGTATGTAGGTAGGTACACTGGTCATCAAAAGAATCGACCCATCTGCATTTTTACGGTAAATCTATACTTAATATGTATTATAAAGCTCAAGAGTTTGTTTGTTTGAACGCGCTAATTTCAGTATGATATCATTTTTTTATATCCAATTCATATGAATCACATAGCCGCCATTTCTAGTTATAGATAATCAGAGCACGCCTGCACGTATCCCACAAATTTCAACTTGTTTAATATTTGTTTTGAATTGCTACGTTTCCAAGAAGAAAGTACATCCTTACTGTTTGCTTGTCCTTCTATCAGGTCACAATAGAGCAATTTTTATATCTCGACATAGTTAAAGTCTGGAGAGGTATAAAGGCCACATTTTACCGGGATAGGAAACATCTAATTCCCATGAGAAATTTGAACCACGTCATTCGTTTACTAACATCGATTAACTACGAAAGATACTAACTAGGTATAGTGTCGTTATAAATGACACTACGATACCTAGTAATATCTACGAACGATACTAGATACTATAATATCGTTATGAACTATAGAGAACTTACAGCATCTCTGTATCTCTCACAATAGTCCTCTTCCTCATTGAAGTGTGGTTGTTGGCCGGGCGGATAAGATGGTCTGGGCGGCTTCTCTCGATGTTCGTCCGGCGCCGCACCGCTGAAACACACCACCTTCTGGTGGTCCTCTCGAGCGGCGCCAGACTTCAGGATGCCTTTCAGTGGTTGTATGTTCTCGCATGTTGGGTTACTGTTAATAAAATTAATTATAAACTGCCCCAGCAGACGTTGTTCTGTCCTATTGAGTAGGTATTTCCTCTTAGGGTTTCTATCCATAAGGACCTTACTGTACCTTAAAAAAACTGTTAAAAATATGCCAAATAGTTTTTTTCTTAAATATACGAAGTATTGGTGCAGAATCGTTTAACGAACTCGTAGCTTAATTCTTAATTATTATTCACATATGTATAGTATATTCGTATGGCTGCAAAATGATATTTTTACGTGGAAATTTAGTGGTATAATAATTGGAGATCAGAATCAGAGTAATAAAAAGCGAATAATAATTATTTGTAAGTATAATTTATGTGTGAATTTTCAAATATAAGTAGATATTATGATCTATTGTAATTGTTCATATTAACACTGGAAGTATTAAAAATCATAAAAAATACTATTATGCTTTTTGCAATTGTTATCAATTGAATATTTTTACTGTTTTGAAATAATTTGTATGGATGTAACATGCTGTAAGTTAAAAATAAGATATGATAATATTTAACACATGTTAAATCTGCTGTCTGCACGTGCATTGATATTTTCATATAACAGTATCGAGTTAGATTTTGGTCCGGAATATTATAATATCGTTATATGAAGGCTTTTATCGTCAAAAGACTTACATTGCACAAAGCTATGTTCGCTACGTTGACGCCACACCGCAACCGGTTGTATTAAAAAAAGTGAGAAAAACTCGCATTCTTGTTTTTCTCATGCAGGAAATGAACAGCGGAATGTATCGGCGTTTTTTGCTTGGTTTAATTTATGATTTGTGATTTTAAATCGTTATAATCTTACACACTTTTAAAAAAACATATTACCTATATCAATAACAATATGTAATTACTTATGCTTGATAGCTTGATACATATCTATATTCTGAACTAGTACTGAAGGACAACTATAATGCAACTCATTTTATGATAATAAATAATAATAGATGGTTTAATTTATAATTTATACAAAAATCTAAATAAATTATAATTTTTTTATTTAATAGGTACGATTTTTCTCAGTTAGAACTTTATTATTTAGCATAATAGGTACCTTTATATATCTATGGGATAATATTTACCAAGAGATTATTAATTTAAGTTGTAATAAAATTACATAGAAGCTTAGTGATAAAATCTTGTCAACCTTGTCTAGGCTTGCAAGGAGGTCAAGATCGTAATGTAGGTAAATTGGAAATAATTATAAATCATTAGAAACATATAGTAATTTGATTCTAGCAAACAAAGGCATCTATTTTAAATCAAATCAATCCACACAATTTAAAAAAAATAATAAAGAAGAGGAAAATGACTTGAATAGCTTGAACTAGCAAAAGTTGCTGGCACACAGTTATTAGGAACTTTTGCAGTAAGATTTTACGTTTTATGGCATCATCAGTGGAATATTCATTGATTAATAAAATATGGATAAATAAAATATGGATTTTAACTTGGTCTATCTCGACGTCTAATCAATAACGAGAAAATAGGTTTATGCCTAGAAGAACTAGCAACCCGCATAGCCATCTGGAAATTTCAAACCTAATAAAGAGAAACACTATCCTCACCTATGTCAAATTCAATTCAAAGTGTTCTGTAGTTTTGAGAATAAAAGCGTCACTAACATTTATTCATTCATCCACATAATATCCAGAAGCGTTTAATTAAACTTTTAAACTGATTAATTCCAAACAATTTAAAACGATAAAATCTCGCTGTAGATGTATGTTAAAAAGCGATGTCCGATGTGATTAAATCTAGATTTAAATCCCATGGAAAGCAAACTCTTTACATTTCGGATAGTTATAGCTCTCTATGTTATGTACCTCAGTTACAGGATAGTAGGAAATATTAAATTTTCCGTTTCAGATATACCGTATGTATATAATATATGTTTTTACTTTTTATTACCTTAGTCTAGATATTTTCAGCGAATCATATAACGATTCTAAATTTTGCATTGCAATAGACGTTCTGACTTTAGTCTAGCCATTCTAAATTAACCCCTTCTGAAAGCACCTGTTACATTACCTGGCCTCCTAATTCCTATTCCTGATATCAATATACTTTTAATTATTGCTTAGTAACTATAGTCCTTAAGCTACCGCGTTCAGAGCCATCTATAGCCTTTCGAATAGCTATAGCTATATCCTAGGATAGCCCTTCCATGTTCCCATTCCTGCTCCCATAGTTTACCTGAGTCTAGCAACCCTCAGCGAGTCTTCATACGAAATGCGATCTGTAGTGTCGGGTGGTGTAGGCGGGGCAGGCGGTACCGCGCTACCCTCTACCACATCCAGCGCGGCGAGGCAGCGCTCCATCGCGTTTGGTTCAGCTACTGCAGCCTGACCGATCTTAGCCAGCTGAGCGCGGGTCTCCGCTGCTTGTTCGTCGCGGATCGCTTCCTGTTAGATTGCTTTATGTGATTTATGTTTGGTCTTAGCTATAAATATAGAAGCTCTTAGCTATACAGTTAAGATGAAGAAACTCAATCTCAAGCAATTAATTGTTCACACTAGACTTCGTTTAGAAGCATGATTGTATAGAAATTAGGAAGTATGAGACAAAGATAATGAGATATAATGTTGTAACCTTTCCAATATTAATTTAATTCTTTAAAAGAAAGTCATGTCTTTGTTTGAATTTGTCTTTGTTTGAACCACTGTTGTTTATTGTTTGTTTTTATTATAACAAATCCACTGTTTAGTACAACTTTCTCCTATATATAGGGAAGTAAACAAACACAATGGAAATTACGGATTGCTTACACACAGCGTGTAAGTCTTAGAAAACCGGATAATCTCCGCCTTTGGAAGTACTCGATTAAAGATAATATTATGCACCCTTATCAGAAGTTATGGTAAGCGTAAGGCTTAACTTATTTAAAAAGGATGGCATTATGTACTATGTAGATACATTCTATGTAATAAAGAAGAATCTAGGTTGATATATACAGGGTGTCCCACTGTTGGTATACTAAGCTCAAAGGAGGTTATAGTTTTGCATACGCTGAGTACGTAAAAAATAATTTAAAAAATCCAGACGCATTTTTTTTTTCAAATAGATGAATTCTTAAAACTCTATGTGTATAGGTCTACCAGAATCTGATGGCATATTTATATTTTAAAAATAAAAGATTTTCATGTGGCAACTTTATTTGACAACTATCAAATTGGTTGTCAAATTATTGTGTTGATGATTAATTTTTAGGATTTTGTCTTCAAAATCTTTGAAATGTCGATAAAACCGCTGCGATCACAAGCAAGAGGTGTTGTTTACAATGTGTATAGAAAAACATTCGATAAAGAAGGGTCAAACACATCACAATTTTCAATTTTAAAGCGCGTGAAAGATTTTATTGCTAAGTTGGACTTACCCGTTTTGATACTTTAAATTAATAATGTTGTTTGTTGATTAAAATATAATTGTATGAAAACTTATTACAGGAGTTTCCATTCTTGGCTATTTGTCAAGTCCAAGGTGTACAAGTCAATTTTATAATGTGTTAATACTTACGAAAATAAACATGATTTTATTTTATTATTGTTTTATTTTATAAAAAATTATAAACAATCGTTAATTAATATAGTAAATAAGTTTTGATCTGCATTATCATTACATCCATATTTTCACATGCCATAATGATATACATATATATTCAAATATAGTATGTGTAAATACATAATATTATGTATTACCTTTAGAAAAGAAATATGTATATTATACATGTAATAAGTACATACCTACATAATATTACGTGGATATCTCATTATTAAATACAGTATTATCCACTTGTTTAATGTGACTAATGATATTGAGGACAAAATAAAAAATACGCAGTATCAAAATCGTTCAGTCCATTTTCCCTAGGGTTGCACACTCAAAATTTTGATTTCCCTAATTGCCATCAGATTCTGGTTTACCTATACATCAGCCTTGATATTTTATATCTCTATTAAATTTGTACTCGTTTTATTTGACTATTCCAAATTTTGAATGTCAAAGTCAGGAAGTATTAATTTGAAAGTTATTAAACTCATTACTGACTACGGACTAATCGAAAAAATAGTAAAACAACGTTTAATATAAGATTAAAATCGCCATTTTTATCTAGTCCTTACATAAGTTCAAATCAAACACCACATCTGACGAGCGAAAAATACAAGCAGAACAACAATCACGTAAAGTGACCAGCTACAGCGTAATGAAGACGTATCTGACCTGCAGCTCATCCTTCAGGTTGCCCTCCCGCATGTGATAGTTGCGCACGTTATCTATCACCTCCTGCGGGAATTTGTCCGGGTTTGCGCTCATGTACCGATATACGAACAGATCGCAGCCAATTATCTTGAAACGATGCTTGAATACCGGAATTATGGCTCCTGGAGGGTATGGATAAATAATATTGGGTGAGCATCGTGGGACACTATGATAATATCTTGACGTGTTCTAATAATAGAGTAATTCTGTCGGAATTCTATTTTTGTTTGGTGGCAGTACTTGGTTAGTAGCAAGCATGCATTTTCCATGTAGGATAAGGAAAATAACTTCAAATCTTTGACATTACCTGTAGTTAAAACAAATCATAATATGTTTGCTGCATATGCATTTCATTAATATCTATTATGAATCATTTATAGACGCGGTGTACCATAAAATAACCTGTATCAACCTTTAATTCCCATTATAATGCATGCATTATGCTAATGAGATTATCCATTAGCGTTCATAGCCCGCACCGACCGCACTCCGACCAAATATGACGAGGCCAGCAAATTGTTTTTGGTTTGACTTTAAATGATACCCTTTATAACCATTTCGTTTAATCTAATGTTATATAATAAAAAGGACAGTGAAAATTACAAGGCTAAATATGGGAAAAAATACCTACTCGGACTGTAATCTACTACGAGTATAATATAAATCCAGGGTGAAATTTTTCATAATACAAAGCTGCCAAGTGCCAACGCCAAGCCAACTCAAGTAGGTACTTTAATATTAATTATTATAACAATAAAGCACAAAATTAATTTAATGAAAAATGTACGCACCTATGAAAAACTTGTCCGGAGTATAATATGTTGGAAAATTAGGATCGGAGTCGGGCGTTTGTAAACGCATAGGTTTCAAGAATTTTCCCTCTCGTATTCCGGAATTTCGTCGGGGAATTTCACTTATTTTGATGGTGCCGTCGGCGAGGCTGTACCCTATAACGAACTGTCGGCCTTTGTCCTCGGGGTGGATCCAGTCCAGTTCACACAGATAACGTAGGTACTGTACAAACCAATTAGCGTTCTTGTTAATCAATCTCTTTTACGATCTGATAAAATAGTCACCAACGCGACTATAATATTAACATTATCGACGGACTTGGCGATACCTATTTTATGATATACATAACTATAAAATATGAATCCATAAAAATATTTCATGCATTTTAAGCTCTTAATGGCTCTAGAAAAGGCATGTTTAACAGGCCGTATTTTATTTAAAATTTGTAGAGCCGCTGTAAAAATATGGTGCTAGAGCAATTCATACTACCGTTATGAATATTGTTAATAGTGGAATATAGATTGTTATTTTAATAAGTCACTCGTGCATTTCTTTAAATAATATTTACATCAAGAATACACGAGTGATAACTTTATATATGTAATATCTGACAACAATGCTGCAAATTCACGAAATCACGAGCAAGATTCCACTTAGTTGATTCCTGTGCCCTCTCACAGGCAGCTCTCTGTCCCAACTTTAATTGAGTCGAGAACTTACAGACGGGGGCATTCAAATACTTGTATTATATAGTAGCTGCAATAGGAATAAAGGTTACCTCCTTGTATCGATCAATACTACCGTTCGCAGAGAAACGTGCTTGAGAAAAGCCATTTGTTATTCTTAATGATTGCAAACTTTTATATTTTCTTGACACAATGTTTTGTTTATTGGAAGGGGAAAATAGGTCACCCGATACCCTAATACAGAACTTTCCCTTAAGGTCACCCACAAAATCAGCTAGGTACTGCTCGTGATAAAAATGTTGTTTTGGTTGCTTTACTTACCTAATTGTGTGACGTATGAATGAAACGAAAATCTGCTTGGGTTTTGTGGTGTCTGAAAAACATAAGTAGAAATCATTTTGTTCTTTAAAATAATTTGAATAAGTACCTTATTAGCATTGAGGTTGTATTTAATGACATCCTTGTGCGGCGGTTTTGGGATCAGTCCAAAACAAGATTGCAGTGTATCCTCTGGGGCGCCAATACCAATATGTGGTGGTATACTCTATTTCATAGAAAAGCGATTAATTCCCAATGGCTTTTTCACAATTAAGCAAAATAATTGTAAAAATATTAAAAACAATTTACCTTCGGAAATTCTTTCTTTGTCTCATGAAATACTTGGATTTTCGGTGGCTGTTCAATGTATAACATTGTCCTAAAGAAACATCATTTTCATTATATAATGGTACCTACAATATATTTCGTACTTATAAGAGCAAAAGCAGCTTTTTTTATTTCAAATAATCTGCGGCCATATCTTAACGTCAAAATATATTATGAAGAACGTTTGATGTATTGCATCGAACCAGCTGCCATCTTTGCCAAATAAGGCGATTACGTAAATTCTACGCTTGCTTACTTAGCAATACATTCCGAAACAAGCTCACATTCTGTGTTATGATAGAGGAAGGAAACCAGTAATCATGTCACTTGATTTTGATTGAAATTACATGGAGAATAAATAGTTTAATTATTTAGTGTGTATTCAAAATGAAAACCTTGAATCGAATGTGTCAAAACTCAAATTAGACCACAAAATAGGAAGTCAGTTTTTATCACTTCTCTAACGATTGGTATACAACCAATCGTACGTATCATGTATCTTTCGAAAAATGTCAGATTATATAACAATTTAATTTATCTTCTATAACAATAGGTATACTGTGTCGGTAAGGACATTGTAAATTGTCTACATGTCGTGTTGTGTCTTTCCAAGGCTTTGCTAACATGACAAGCTTAATAAAGCCGTTATCTTGATTTAAGTGTAGGATCAAAGATACAGTTTAATTTGGGAGTATTAAGTATTTAAACATTTAAATAGTATGGAGAGCTCCGACGTTGAGAACCTTTATTAATAGGTAAATGTAACCTTTGATTAAAACAAAGACATATTTAACGTTAATCTTAATTTCTTGTATAAATATTTTAATAAATATCTTCTTTGCATTTAAATATTCACAAGAATTTATTGAGATATCCGCTATGAGACAAAAAGAAGTCCTTCACTGTGGTGACTTTTAGCCTCATAAGTCATACACAACACCTTGACAAATTCTAAAGTATATTAGTTATTTTATGTATATGTATACAGGGTGTCCCACTGTTGGTATACTAAGCTCAAAGGAGGTTATAGTTTTGCATACGCTGAGTATGTAAAAAATACTTATAAAATTCCAGACGCATTATTTTTTCAAATAGTTGAATTCTTAACGCTCTATGTGAACACCCATAACAAGCAACCCGCCCAACTTTGCCAGCAGCACGTGAGCTATCGTTTAAGATTATGTTTTCATAGCCAAATGCTTACATTAGAGAAGCGGTATATGCCGGCTGCGCGAAGCTAGAGAAGAAAACATGGATTTTCAGGAAAAATTTAGCAAAAATTTTTTGACGTAATTTTGTTGTTTAAGTATTTTTTACGTGATCAGTGTATGCAAGACTACAAGTCCCTTCGCGCTTAGCATACCAATAGTGGGACACCCTGTATATGTATGTTTTATACGTACACAAATACAAATAATTATGTGAAATAATATAGTTATATTTTTACTTCTATTTTTTTCGTTTCTTCCTTGTTCCTCAATACCTTCGGCACCTACTTACTGATATCAAAATAATTTTCAGGTTTCGTTGTGGATTTTCAAACTGTGCAATAGATGACTATGCAACAAAGCTAATTTATATTCATATTAATAGTTAATACAGATATATTTCTATCTTAATTCTTAAATATTTAACATCTCTCTACTTCTTTCTAACCTAAACCTAAAATTTCATGCTCAAAGCAATTTATTTTCTCGAGCATCTCAAAGAAGTAGGTAAGCTGAAATCGATAAAGGCACGAATCAAAAACCCACTTATAATAGTGTCTGGTGAAATTATCGCAGTCGAAGATCAGGAAGCGTCGACCCAGAATGAACACCGTCTCGCCGACGATCAAGTCCTTTGGCGCGTAATACTCTGTCACCTCTTCGTCTGTCACTTCCATACATATCGATGGAAAGTTCACTGCAATCGAAGGATATTTTTTCTTTATATAGTGGTTTCATTGTCTGATCTATGTGGGTTGTCTTTGGCTTATGTTCTATACATACAAATGTGGAGATGTAGTGAAATGATATAATAGTCGTTTTTTTTATTAACTGTAGCCAAGCAAAATCTACAAATCCTTCCTGTGATCGTATGTTATATAGTTATGTATGTATTTGTGATGATAGGTACGTTTAAGTGATCCCCTTTAACGTCCTTATCATCACAAATATATTATATTTAATCAATATGCGCATAAAATAGATTTTACACTTCATAAAAATATTATTTAATTCGTTTTAACATTTAATCCCACTAATTAAAATGTTTTGGTATTCCATTATGATGTTTATTAAAAGACCACTGTTAAGAAAGATTAGACTGTGAAAATTTGAGGCGCTGAGCTTTTAATATTTTACGACGAGACTAAAAGCTGTGGCAAAGAAAATAAAGATAAGATTGTCACAAAGGTTTCAACATCAGATAGTACTGCCGTTAATAATATAATACATATATACGTGCTGTAATTTCTGTTGTTAATAAGAGGTTTCTATTAGATTAAGGGCCGATTTTTCAATGCTTGGATAAAACTTATCCGTCTAATAAAGTATTACACGATAATATTAAAATGTCACGTAAACTGTCAAATACGGGCAATTAGAATACGTTTTTAAAATGGTAGTTTTATACATTATTCGACGAATAAGTTTTATCCAAGGATTGAAAAATCGGCCCTAAAAGTAATCGATTTAAGTTAGAAAACAAAGGAGCCACGCTGTTGTCATATTTTATAACACGGATGCGAAGCTTTCAGGGCGTAGGTACTTAACTTATCTTCTCTAATCTTGATCATGTTATAACAAAAATTAATAAACGGGATATTAATTTTTAATGAAGTAAGGTAAACGCAGGTATTAACGACCCCCCTAAGGCAATTTTCAAATCAACCATATTTTTTAAGTATACTGGTTCTTCTAAAGATTTATAGTTTCATTTTATATGCTAGTGTTATGTATAAAAAATGTTTTTATTGAAGCAAATACATTCTAATAAATGATTATCTTGTAAAAAATAATTTACAATGTGACTTAGTCGATTGTTGCAATTACCGACCCATAAAAATGGCTGTGAAGCTATTAACGATTTTTATGCAGCTATTCCCGATCGTATGTGAGAGGAGGCCTTTTTCCAGCAATGGAATGTATAGAAGCTAGTGATGATGATGATTACCGATCTTAATAAAATGAAATAAAAATGCGAATATATTCGTATTTTTTTATTATAGTTATTTTTAACGAAACAAATGAGCTTATTAGTAATTAACTAAATAATTATAAACTTTTAAATTAATCAACAAAATACTATTAATATATGTACATATATTAAATTAAGGATTTCAAACTCTAGGATATTTTCTTATGCTATTTGATTGATTGCTTCGGCGAGTTGTGTTTTATTGTATACTTTTCGCCGCTTTTTTGGCTCCTTATTTCTGGAAAAAATATAATTATATGTTTTATGTTAATTTAACCATGAAGAAGCATTTTTAATAGGCACCTATTATGTCATAAAAGTAGTAAAAATATATTTGCACGCTCAACTACATGTTTAAGGATCAATATTATCTGTATCTACAAACATCTTTATTCTACATTCTGCAAATAAAGCAATTTGAATTTGAATTTGTAGATGAGAAACTAAACAATCTATATTCGATCGGTAATAGCTTCCTATAGTTGCTATTGCCGACCCACATGGGTCGGTAATAAAGTATGTAAGTAAGTATAAATCTAAATTGTATTACCGACCCATAAAAAAAATGGTTATTTTAATTCATTTGACCATCAGACTATAAAATAGATTATAATTGATTAATGCCATACAAAATATGAACAAATGCATATTGTTTGAACAAAAAAAAACAATGATTTACTACTGTAACTATTCCATATCGATCCTCGAAAAATATCATAACTTTGTATAAATTGACAACGCTAAAAGGTAAACACTAGACAAAAAAGTTTAGTCGTTAATAGATTTTTATGAAGACTAATAGCTTAGATTTAAACTGGTCCATAAAACCACTTGTGTTAGTGTGATACAATAACATAAAAGAAAATTAAAACAAAAAGTTACGTTGCTGCCATTGCCGACTTACGGGTCGTTGATACCTGCCACGGCTTAAACTGGTGAAGCTAACACCGTCCCATTTTAATTTAAAGTTTTATCGTTTCAAATTACTTTTTATCAATAAAATGTTGTAAGAAATGAAAAGTTGACACTTAAATGCATTGACATTTAGTAATATAAATTAAAGTATATCATTTGTTTGTAAATGTCTTAAAAAGATAAATCACAGTACTTACCCGAAGGAACAACGGAACAGTACGACATGTCCTGCGTCCACGCTACCCCGCAGCAACTTACGTATTTTAACTCTTTTTTGCACAGTTATTCACACTAACGTAAAAGTATACGATGCTCAAGTAACACATTCGTGTATAACTTTGCCTACCTATAGCTAGAATAGTTTAGAAACGTTTAAATTTCGAATTACTTTTATAGGTCGGTAATACCTTCAGATTTTCGATGGGTCGTTGATAGCTGCGTTTACCCTATTTGATGTTTTTTAGTAATGAATCAAAACTTTTAGATAGTTTAAATTGTGTAATAATTTATATTTAAAAATGTTTCATACGATATTGTAATACCTGGTCTCTCTTTCCACTTTTTAGGTATTTTCCTTTTCTTCAATAGCAATGGAAATGGATCCTTTCCGCCTGCTTTATCGTGAAGCTCCTGATTAATTAGAAATAAGAGCGATTAAATATAATTTAAATTTTATCAAATCTTAATGTAGATAAACAATATATTTTATGAAGAAGTAACTAGGTAAGAATTCAAACCATCATCAAAATTTAATAATATCTATACATTCGCTAAATGACGCGATAGGTAGAAAAACATATTTTGATAAATATCTTCGATTTATTTTCCCATTAAATCCGTGTGTCGTTTAAAAACATAGACATTTATTACTTTTTATATAAGCGCCACGTTTCAATGCTTTCCCTGGACAACAACGTACGGAAGTTTTGTAAAACTAGTGGTCTGAAAGGCCACTATATATTTTCAGGTAGACAGGTCGTATTCGGTGTTTACAGTTCACTACTCACTGTCATTTTATTGAAACGTGGATTTAAAATCTAGCGTAGTTTTGTTAAAGGAGAACTGAAAGGAATTTCCATATTTGATCTATCTAAAATAGTACTGACTATTGTAGTATTATTATATTATCTGTGTCTACAGTTAGAATTTAATGCTTATGCATTTGAAATGCAAAATGTTTGTACTTTAGTTGGTAAGTACTAAAATATGCCTCTAACACGAAATTCTATGTGTCTGTATTACCTAATTCTAAACCACAGCAACGATTGAGAGTTGAAATTATTGATCCAGGATCAAAAATAGGCTTTTGTATGTGATAGAGGCGAAGCATAGCTTAATAATAGGTACATCTTTTATATAAAAAGTAAAAAAGACAATAATAAGACATTTGTAATTCTTCTCATGTAAATAAAAATAACAACAATACCGCGTTACTATAATTAAATACTTCGCGATTAAACGTTTTATTGTTCATCACGAGTAGGTACTCGTAAACTATATAATTGGAACACACTCCGCCCTCAGACCGAGCCCAATAAATATTCATTGCTTTGATTTTCCGCGACCCTGATTTATAACAAATTAGAATTAAACTTTGCTCTGCCATCAAACGTTTTCATTGCAGCAAATTTTAATTGCTATCAAAACAACAAATAAACAGCGTTGGACAGTAAAATGTGATTTGCATTTCATTTTGCGTTTGGGCTTTCGATTTAGAATGTATCTCAATTCATGTTATACATACTTCTATAATTCGATAAACGCAACAAGATCCGCTTAACTCAGTACAAGTAACATAAGGTGTCAAAGAAGGCTATTGAAAAATAATAATAATGTTAGATAAAATAATTATTGTACGGATAATAATAAGTAATGAGGCAGATCCTTTTATAGCAAACAATAAACAGATAAATAAGAGTAATAATTAATAAATAATATAACGTTAAGTCAACCAGAAGAACTGTAATAAATCGACTTCTCGAACATTTCATTACAAACCCACCTTTATGGAGATAGTGTCATCTTGCAGGAAATATAACATTTTGTATTCTGTCAATTCACCGTACTCCGCGTCTCTATTATCCCAAGCAACGTTAAAACTGAAATATGGAATAAAGGATCAATTTACCTTCGCAATTCTATATTCTACTTAACTTGGCTTCAGATTTATGACTAATGGGGCATATATATTGAATACCTATAATACCTTGTTATATGTATTTTATTGTAAAACGAGATAAGATTTTGTGAATAAACTCATAAATCTGGAGATCTAACCTCTACCACCTCTACTTACCATTTTTTAAAGAACGAACTCTATGTTGAAATTAAATATGACGGAAAGGTTAAGTTATGCGAATTATATATAATTTCCTATTTACATAATATTACATACGAATTAACCGCTATTATTGAAAACTGAAACAATTTCAAAATGCATAAATTCGAAAATTTAGGGTGTACAATGAATGCCCGTGCGATTCTATTAGCGAGTTTTCGCAATGAACGTTGTAAACACATGTTAGGTCATTCATTTTGACCCACGAGCAACTGGGGAAATATGTTCTGTTAACTTTTTGGGCGAGGGAAATATGGCACACGAAATACTGCAGCCGCGTAACGACCCCAGGCTTACAGCGTTCAACTTCCCACATTAACATTACTGGATGAAAAATGTTCATTTACATATAATGTTCATATGTATCGTCCCACTTTTTGTTATTTATATTGTGTTGTAGTTTTACCCGTTTTGCGGCCGTATTCGTGGCCCCAAAGGATATATAGAGTTTGCATATTCAATTAGTCTACAACAGTTAAAAAGTGCCTTTTATTCGTTCGTATGTCTTCAATGTATTTTTATTTTCAATAATATCAACAACTATTAATACAACACTACCGAAGACACAACAATAAAAGATGTTCCTATTATTGTCTGGGAGCTTTCGGAAAGTAAAAAGTACAAATTTCCGCGGGGATAAAACTAGAGAAACACTATGAAATACAAATAAAATTAAATACAAGTCACTTTTATCACATAAAATCCGTCCCCTGTCTGGGAGTTGGCTCTACATAGCTTACTTTTAGATCACTATCTCTTATTTCATTTAGTAAACTCTTCACATGTATTTTTATTTGTATAAAGACTTGAAAACGGAAAAATATTGTAGAAGGAAATGTATCTTTGCGTTTGCCATGTTTGTCCTGTCGTTTAACGGATATTATAGCGTGTGTTTGAGATACTCGATTTTTTTTTAAACATAGTGTTTGTCAATCCTTATTTGTCGAATTATTAAAAAAAATTAAATATTAAATTTAAACTATATAGTTAAGTATATAAATATATATATAAAATTTAAATATTAAATTTAAACTATATATACTTAGAAGTGTTTTATCTAATTCTAAACCACAAGTCTTATCTCCAAACACGCTTCGTGAGAGGAAAAAGAGCTATTGTTATATGGCAGTATTATATACAAACGCGAACAGTGAACAGTCTCACAAGAAATAGCAATTCGAACAGTTTGGATACGTCTGCCGACTCCCGAGAGAAGATCTCTACCAAGTTTTGATTACGTTTGTCAGGCCACGTACGATCTAATTGTATTAGAAGCCGGAGATTCGATACCTGCTTGGCGTCTGCTTCAAATTACAATGGATAAGTGTTTAAGCTCTTGAATATACTATTATTTCAAAATGGCATTTTATTATAAATGCCATTTATGAAGACACCATGTATTTTTTTAAACATAGAATACCTACTAGTGTAGTTCCTACTCTTAATTCATCATTTTCGTAGACCAGATCCAAAACAAGTCTATTATTTAAATTCAGTCTCTTGTCAATAAATTTAACTCAGTAAATGTTATTTCCGATGAAACAAAAATACAGCCTCACAAAGACTTTCCTTATTTTTTATCAGGTATCTGATTATAAAATAGATATGAGATATTACGACATTTGTTGGCGCGAGAAAATAACAAACTTTAAATTGAGGAATTTTTGTGACACTATTATAACTATTTATAGTTATAGAATACTTCTATATAGATTTAAATAGTTTTAGCAAGATTCAAAGATATCAAAATCGTCGCCTTACTCCATGACGTGACGGTATTACCATGACGCGACCTTGAAATTATACTCTCAACGCGCCTTTTACTTAAAAAAAATA
>CAJQZN010030369.1:0-33184 GCA_907164685.1 Colias eurytheme | reverse complement strand
AGTTAATACTGCACAATTGTAGAGACGATTGATTTGACCCAAAATTAATATTTTTTCTATACGTATTCAATACTTCTGTTTAAGATTAATAGAAATTAAGAAATTTAACATTCTAGCCGAGTGAGCATTTAATTTAGGTAAAATTGTAACAATCTTTTGTCCCTTTCACTCTCAAATATTTAGCGTAAGAAAGAACGAGACCAAAATAATGTTATTGTATTCTTAAAAAAGTTATTGTTAAGTTCCTTTTACTTGTAAACCCAGACATAGAATAATAAAAGATTTTTAGGTTATATGTTCGTTTTTAATTGAACAAAAGCCTTTAACAACAAAGAAAACAATAAATGTAGGTAATAAGTAATTTTTTTTTTATTTGATTTGAGATGATTAAGTAATGCATTTTTTTTTTCATTTACATATTATTTTTGTTTGTATAATATGTTAAATGTAATCTAATTGTTAAAAAATAGGTAATTTTTTTATGTGTAAAAAATAAAATATATAGAGACAATTTATTGGATACAAAATTTATGTTTGATCTTATCACAAAATGTATAAGATAATAAGCAGACAGCGATGAAAATTAATTATCGCATTAGTCACAATTTATTGCTAAAATGAAATAGATATTAATATTTATCATTTTCAAGATAGACAATTCTTCTAACATATTATAAAGTTATGTTATTCATGGAAATTGTGGCAATTGACAATATTTTTTATTTATTTACGAAAACTTCACAGCTTACAAATTTATTAACTGAATCTTATTATATCTATGCTTATCAATACGCCAATTATGAGTTTTACAATTACCGTTTATATATTTTATGATATACCTAGTGTGATAATTAAATTACAATACTGATAGATTACTTTATATACAGTTAATATTAATTATCTGTAACTTACCGATGTTATAGGTACTGAGTGAATAAGTGGACACTTACCTGCAATGAGAAAATAATAATTAATGACAATAATTAATAATATAACTACTAAATACGAACGTTTGTATAATATGTATGACTATATATTTTATAATTGTAATTGCGTATACCAAGTGTACAGATAGATGACGTGTATATAACTTCGATGTTATAGAAGTTATACACAGTTTAGGTATAAACTATAAACCTTATTTAGTTCACTAAATACTGAATTAATTTAACTAACGGTTTATTGACCACCTCATACAGGGCATAGAAATAGTGGACCTGGGAATACCAGTAATTAACGAAAAGGGAGAATAGACTAAGATAGAGACTACGTTTCAGAGAGCATAGAAAGTGAATCTATTTCTTCTTGCTCATAAAGAAATTCTACCACTTAAATATAAAATGCATAATAAAAAATATTAAGCACTTTCAACATAAATAAAGCCCTCAATAATGTTTATGAAAATACATACTGAAATCCTAAATTCTTATTTATAAAACAGAACAGGGAATTTGCGGGGATTACGTTAAATCTAACTTCAATAATAATCCATCAAGTTGCCTCTATTATGCAATTTAGCTTAAAACAGCTCAGGAATACATTGAGATAATATTAATAATATGGAGACGACACCGCCTACATCACTTATGTTCCGCTCAACATACGCCATAAGGCGTAATATGTTGAGCCTTCGTGTGTGTTACGATATTGCACAAATGATACAAATAATACGGAAAAGTGCAAAGGAATAACTTTCATCGGTAAGTACTTAACTAGATAATAATTTTTAAAACTTAGAGCAAAAAAATGGCGCACAGATTTTGTTCGTGGTGTCTCCTCCATACGTAGTAATATTATCTCAATGCAGGAATAGCTTATAATTCAATAACTATAAAATCAAGCAATATTCATAATAGGTTAATTTAAGATGTTTGGAACATCATCTACTACGACTATCTGAAGAAAGAAATCTAAAGAATTAGGTATATGCTGATGAATTATATGATGATGTAAAGAGAGTTGGTTAGAGACAACGAGTTACTCAAATAAGTTTAGCTCAAGTTTTTTTCTGTTGCAAATTGTAAAATAACAGCTATTAACTTTCATATGAACTTTATAAAATAACTATAAAGAACTATTCAAGTTTACAAAGCAAATACACCAATAATGCTGTTCAAGACTATTTATTTATTTTTCACTTTATTGTACACGAAGCAAGATACAGAGAAAGGAACAAATACAAAGAAATTCAATAATGATATACCAAAGATATACCACAATGGTCGACCTTATTTCTACCAGGAAACCACGAGAAGGCAGGTAAAATAGCAAAATATGTAGTAAGTTATTTTTACCTAGGTATCTAATATTAGATATAGTCTTGGCCTTAAACAATTATTTTCATTTAGTACATTAATAGACCTAACGCGTAGTTCAATAATAGCCTCCGAAGCAATTTTTATAAAACCGTTGCCATGGTAACCGCAACCACAACACCTGAAATTTCAAATACCCGTGTATAAAATAACTGCTTCTAATGAGAGCAATAATTTAAATAATAAACAGTTTAAAACACAATTTATTTAACGAGAGCTGGAAAATATGACTTAATTATACTAATTAAAATAACCAGTTTAGCTGGTTTGTATGTGTAAGCAAAAATTACACGGTAAAAAAATTTTTTTATATTAATAATTATCACCGGTAAACCACCATTTTTTTTGTGGTGTCTCTCAATGTTAGCCAGAAGGGCTTCTACATTTTAACGCGGACGCGGGGGTGAACTGAAGGTTCACCCTGGTAGCGACATGCACAAGGGCGTCCCGCCTTGACGGGGATCTCGAACCTCGGCTTGGGCTGTCGCTTGAGTGGAGGAGGCCAGAAGGGCCCTAATCGGACGGGATTACCGACGTCGTTAAAGACGTAACTTTTCATACAAATACGAAAAACCGAAGCGAACAACTACTTCTTACAGAAATAGAAACTTTTGTTACGAAAAATTCGATTCACGAAACAAATTATCTGAGATTTGTTCCTTTATTGTTTATTTATTTATTTATTTATTTATTTGTCAGAATTGTGGTAATATATAAGGTCACATGATTCAATCAACAAAACAGTCCACACAATTCGCCAAACAATTGGCATACAAATTTTTCACGATTACATTGCAGATTATATAACATAGGTACATACATCCAATAACATCAAAATTAACAGGTTTTTATTAATACATATCACGCTTTAAAAAATTCATTTAAAGAATAAAAACATTTTTCCGCCAACCATATTTTCAACCTTCTACGCATCAAATTTCCTGGCATTTCACGCAGCTCTTTAGGAATGTGATTAAATACCTTTATGCACATCACACTAGCACTGTTTTGAAAGAGCTTAGATCTACAATTTGGCAGCAATAGGCGAGTAGGATCCCTAAAACCTAATTGGGAATTGTTTTTGGTTGGTTTGAAGAGTTCACTGTGCTTTTTTACAAACATACATATTTCCAATATATACAAACCAGTAAGTGTTAAGAGACGTTTTTCTTTGAATTGAGGTCTGCAAGAATCAAGAGGACCAATATTACACAAAGCTCTTATACACTTTTTTTATGCGAGAAATACGTTGGAAACATTGGTAGAGTTACCCCAAAATATAATCCCATACCTTAAAACTGAGGTAACGTAGCTGTGATATGCAGTTAGTGCAGCATTAAAAGTTACAGTTTTTCTCAACCTCCTTAAGGTTTGAGAGATTTGGCCTTTCTTTGTTCAAGTAATAAAAGTTGAATACACATAAGTCTGATATTAAAGAAAAATCTACTGCGAATAAAGCCTTGGTTGTGAGAAATACCGCTGGCCTAATTCCATCCTCAAGGGGCGACCTGTTGGACGCTTACTGAGAGAATTCGTAGAAAAACGAGGTAATTTATGTCCAGAGACAAAGAGTAAATTATACTTGTATAGAATATGAATGGAACTATTATAAATTGCTGTACATAAGAGATCTGTGATTAGGTACTTATATTTACTATCTGTGGTTTCATACCCGTATAAAAAGCAGATAACATAATATTATGTACCTACTTGCTAAAGATAATAATATAATCTGTCAATCGATCAATTAGTCCTCAAAAAGTTATGTCTATTGAATAATTTAATGTATATGCCTTTACTTAGTAAAAGAAGATTCTATTATTCAAGTAAGCATATTGATTTCGTATAAACTATATTAAATCTTGTATCCTAATTGTCCTGTTAGAAATACCTATAAGGCTATAAATAATTTGAATTGTTCATTAGTCATACCTACAATAGATAGTCAAATGCAAGCAAAAATGTAATTTAACCAAAGATGCGCTTTTTTTTCCTCCAAATCCTGCTTCATTATCATTGATATTTTACCTGTACGTAAACTGAATGCCATAGCACTAAAAAGTCATGCAAGCGTTTTACCTCGTAAATTCATCACAAATACGTACCGAATCCGATTATAATGCATGCATTGAAACGAAAGGTGCTGTGATATTTTGGATCCAAATAAAAATGCACGATGAATCCCTGTTCAAAGATGCGCGCAATACGCGCGAACTTTCCTCAATTAATATTGAAAATGCAAAATGCTGTTAGCATTTTATAGGACTCGGGAGTCGGGAACATTTTTTTTTAATTTGGCATGAACAAGGCAAGGACAAAGTTTAAAATAGAACATGTCAGAGCAATTCTATTTTAGAAATTTTGTCTGTGGAATACATCAACAATAATTCTTAATTATTATTAAGAATTGTTGATATATTCCACATTATATGTTTCATAATGAATTATGAGTTTTATTTGATTTCCCGCCAAACTTTTGCAAACTTCCGATAAACGTTTGATATTGAATTAGGGTCATAATTATATTGTTATCAGTTTATTCGCTTGTATATTTATCTATGAATGTGAGGTATGTAAAGATAGATTACACAGATATCTAACTTATCGCGAATAAAAGTGTAGATAATACCGTAGCATATTATAATTAGTCTGTGATAATACGATTCAAAACTGGTCACATATTTTAAAGCGTCAATTTATATAATTAACCAATTTTAACAAACCGAACCAAATATTTTTGATTCGGTATTTATGTACATTCACCGAAGTTATGAAGAATTTTCAAGGGTAAATTCTTTTTAAATACAATCACCAGTTATATTATGTCAATTTTAACATATTATACGATATTTTATATAATTACTTATGTATATAAATATAATTTATACTTAATTTTAGGACACATCATCTTTGCATTATACTGTACCTAACGAAAGAAAGTTTAGATGATATTTACCACATTGATAATCTTTGTTTTTGTCTCCTATATTATTGGACCAGTTGAGAATCTATAGGTTTATCATTTATCAGATTAAAATATATATGTTTATGTTTTGCTTATACCCGTTAGTATAACTAGTCCAGGAATAAACCGTATGATACCGTATACATAATACAAGATGCAATGTTACCACCATAATTGTCAATTCACTTTATAAAGAGTAGAGTTTCTATAAGAAATATTTTTATTTATACCACAACTGGATTACATGTGAATGAAGAATAATGTTAGGTTTGTGTAATATTTTATAGAGCGTTGTCTCCGTACCGCAGGTGCATTTTCTCGCGACACGTGTTACAAGATTGAACAAAAGAATTTACGTAGAGTCGTTGTAAATACATATAAGAATTTCTTATTTTGTAAGCTACGTAGTCTTCTTTAAACTAACTTCTCATATTATGTTTAGATGTTTAAGAATTCAATAACTAATATATGCCCTGATTATTATCTGACTTCATCATCATCAACGTTACATATTGAATTTTGGTCATGGTTTTGATAAAACCACTGAGAAGAATTTTTTTTCTGATATTGTTATTACCTATTTAATATGTAATAGGCTGAATAAGGGATTGAAAGATTACACGAAAACCTTAATTTGTTAAGTAAGAAATAAACCTATATATATTTTTTTGCCGACAGATTAAAATAAACAAAAATGTATTACCGCATTCCCGAAAACATCCCTAAAGAGTAAGAAGCCGCGGGCTAACTAGTTGTACGAATTGAATTCATCCAGAATTAATATCAATTTCGTATCCATTTTGTTTTCCCATTTCCCATTTAATAACATTCGCAGTTCAACAAGATGTAAAGATGTCTGTAAGAATATTCAATAAATTCATAAACCACAGTCCCCGGATAGCCGGAAGCGACACAATACGAGCTATTTTATCCGTAAATACCCTCCCAGCGACCCTCATACAATATTTATATTGGACTTTTTGTTTTTACGCTATTCTGCACTCTCATTGTGTTCATTGTGTGGAAAATATGTTAAGCCACGTCTACAATTATGTAATCTTTCGGTAATAAAGTGTCAAATTTTTACCTAATTAGCGGTAATGAAAGCAGGGGATTGAAAAAGGTAAAAGGTAGGTTCTGTCAAAATGTTCATTGTGTGTATGCCTTATAATAAGGATCTGTGTTAATGGCAAACAAATATAATAGCCATCTTTAATCCTAATGAGTTTGCATATAAATAGTATCTACGTAATACAATTGTTTAATTTTGAACAAAGCATTTGTTAGATACAAAATTTATATAAATTTGCTAATTTTCAATTATGCTTAGGTACTATAATACACAACTACTACAAACTGTTAAGCTAACATATTTTACTTCTATACTTCACTAGGTAATCTTAGTCAATAGATTTAAAATTCAGCACGTTTGTAAAAAGCGTAGAAATGCGGCAAATCGCAGCTTAATTCGCACCATCCTCATAAGTCACGTCTATCGGTAAAACATTTGTATCCCATAATCCCATCCTACGCGAATATGGAACAAATCCCGGGATATGGGATTCGTTGAAATGGCATTTTCGCGCGCTCCTTGATATCGAGACAATTAATAAGGTGCCTTTTGTGAGATCATTTTTCATATGAGGATTTAGAAAGAGCTTCACGGACAGTTCAACTATTTAATTAACTTGGAGACAAGGAAAATTGCTTTATATAATATACCGCTTACCGCCCGCGGCTTCGCCCGCTTTGTCTTAAACCTGATAAATTATATACCTACTAAAATCTTCCTCTTGAATCACTCTATCTATTATAGTTTTATCAGTTTTTATACTATACTAGCGGTCCGCCCCGGCTTCGCCCGTGGTACATATGAAAAATAGATGTTGGCCGATTCTCAGACTTACCCGATATGCACAGAAAATTTCATGAGAATCGGTCCACCCGTTTCGGAGGAGTATGCAGACTAACATTGTGACACGAGAATTTTATATATAAGAAGATATAAAAACTGCATCAAAATCCGTTACGTAGTTTTAAAGATTTAAGCATACAAAGGGACATAGAGACAGAGAAAGCGACGTTTTATACTATGTAGCGATATTATGACGTCTTCTCTATAAGTTTAATATGTCTCTGTCCTATTAAACAAGGTCCCTAACTCAATGTTTACTTATAGAATTCCGTTTTATAAATGTAATTTGAAAAGTCCTCTCTTACAGAAAGCTTCATTCTCAGAGCAGTTAGTTAATAGTACTGCATTAATGAATCTTTCTGTGAAGCAATTATAGTCACTGCATTAAATTGCAACTCGCTAAGACAGATACTTACCAAGAACTTATATCCACATAGATGTGACATGTTTGTTACCTCTTCGTTGCCTTATTTTAGTAGTAACTTTCTCTACCACTGTAGAAAAGAATACAATTTTTGAGGACGTGCTATTTTGGCGATTATCAAAACATAAGAAAGAAGTTTCATCGCATATTATGTATTAAAGCTTAACGTCTTGAAAATTTTATTCTTTTTTTTGCGCAATTAATTTATATTCCATTTATTGATTTCAAATTAAGAATTAATTAATGAAAGAATTAAGAATTACAATTTTTCCCCATTTTTTTTAGTTCAGTCAATTTGTATTATTTGCTTATTAGATTGTAATTTTGTATTGAGGGCATACGCTCTGCGAATATTATGTACTTTTCGATCCGAACCATCGCACTTAATAAGCTATTGCTACATTACTGAGTCTATTTCGATACGTATTTTCTTTGGCGTTTATTCTATGCTTCGATGTTACGATGTTTCGATGTTACATATTGTAGGGTTTTATTTGTTTATTTGAAAATACTTTTCAGTACGGTCAAAGAAAAACTGAAACCGTTACAAAGACTGTCTCATCTTGCAAAGTAATCTAAGTAGACCCCGGTTGCTCCGAACAGATCTTTTCGAAGTGTACCGACAGCAAAACAGGGTATATCGTTGTGTTCAAATTATACAGAAAAAAATAGGATTTTAATGCATAATAATTCAACCTATTCTTGTATCAGAAAATCAAGCTATTAAAAATGTTTATATACTTCGCAAAATTTTCCTCATACTATGATTTACTAAACAATTTGGAGATATGTATAGTGTGTGCCGATATCATTATCGAATTCAAAATCAAACAGCGAACGTTCATAGACAAACAAATTTATATAGTATAGATCAATGCCATAATACCTATAGATCAATATTGCAGTTGCTTTCCTTCAGCAAGAAAAATATTAAATATTATTTAAAACTATCTATCTATATTTGCTTGCTGACGCTACATTGTACGGTTGTTGATTTACGTAGCTGCACCGTGCCTCGAACCCACTCGTTGGCCGTTACTGCAATCTTGAATTAATCTCCGTTTTACCATCCCTGTTTTACCCGTGAACTACTTTACTTGAGCGAATGAGATAGCCACATATATAGGTTAGTATATACGCTTGAATGGAGCTAGGCTCGCTCGTCCATAACGGTTGTAGGAATGGAAATGCTCAATAACTAGGACGTAGCCAGGCTATGCAGTTAATTATATATACTTAGTACTTGATTATAGTGTTCACTTGGTTACGGTAGCCAAATACAGGCATAACTAGACGCTTAAACTATGTAGAGATTTTAATATTATATTGATAGAGTCAGTTCTATCGTATCGTATAGTCGTCGAGACTAGAGATTGATAACTAAACTACATGCAGTTTTGAATATATTGTGTTATTTCCAGCATAGATCAATTTTGATACTTGACTGTATATCATAATATGGTAATCACACAAGATCCTAATGTGCTTGCGCGTGAAGTCATTGGCAGAAACTTCGTAAGTAGAAACAAGACTCTTGAACGACATAGAGCTTCTGATATAAAATGTGATTTATTTCCAGGATTCTAGATAGAGAACAATTTCAAAAAAATTGTTACTTGACTGTTTTCCATGAGGTCTCCACTGAACATCCTAATGCATTGTCCAGTAAATGTATTGGCAGAATCTTCTTAAGTAGCTTAAATAGGAGGTACCTAACTACACACATATTATAAAGCGTCTTAGTGAATACACGTGTAAAACGAGTAAGAGAAAACTTAAATATTTAGATGAATAATAAATAAACACAGAAGTCCTAAATAAAGAAATCAAGGATTTTGTTAGATGTCCAATTGTAAAATCTAAAATTTTATTCATCTCATTCTACGCCGAACAAGCAAGTCAAAACACAACGCTAACCAAACATTACTACTATATTTTATTCACTGACCATTCCTCTCATTATTTAGTCAAGAGCAGAGTTTCTTAAAGTTTTCAAAACTCTTTCCAAAGTTAAAAAAATTGGTTGTCTGTAAAGTCGGTTTACTGACGATAAACAACGGCCGATTGTGCTGCTTTGTCGCTCGTTCCACGCTCTCGCTTGCACTTCTAGCCTTACATGGAACGCCTCAGAGCGAGGTAACGCCGCATGAGTCATGTTTTTTCGTGCGTGCAGCGGGCTATCGAATTAAAGACGTTGTCACGTCATAACTGGCTATAAAATTGTTTGTATTTTGTTTTTGATCACCATGCCAATTGAACATTTTTCCTATTACGTAAAAATATAATATGGTGCTGCTGTCACAACACATTTCTCAACCAATCTGAATCAGAATCTTGATATGTTTGCAAATTCCACGCGTTAACTAACCCTATATTATAACGGAAAAAAATTGCTACTGGAATATCGTTATGTATCATTTATAAAAATATATTGTAGAATTTCGTTATCATGCAAAAATATACATGCATTAGAAGCTACAATATATTTTTTCCTCGTTAAAATGCCTCATATGAAATGCACGGCTAATTTGTGCGTATTATTATGGACTGCCATTATTACTAAACCACAAAACAAAGGCAGCATTGTAAGTCCATAGTACTGGGTTTCATATACCATTGTTGATTCTGCATTGAAAACAATTGTAAAAAATTGTACTAACAAAATCCTATTCACATTATGATCAGGTCAATTTAGACCTGAAAATATGTACATGTATAGTAAGAAGTAAGTATATAGTAAGAACGAAAATTCTGAGAGAGCTAAATTTAGGTGAAGATCTTTATTTTACCATAAAAAATAAAAATTCAAAAGTCACTTGTCCCATGGGCATGGGTTCTTTTTTACTTTTTCTCGAAAACCGTAAGTTTTATCAAAAATACTTCAGTCCAAAGTTGTAGATCTCTAAATTCTCTACAAAAGTGATCTTTATGTTTTTTTATGTAATTATCACCGTTCCTGAGATATTGCGTATTTTTATTTAACGAGTGAAATATTTGAGAAACACTGACTCAATATAAACAACAATATTGAGTTCAAAGCAAAGTTAAACAAATTGAAAAGAAGTTATTCGAAGATGTTTATATCAGAGCGTATAGAAAAAAGGTATTTCAAAATATTTATCTTACAGTTAAGAATAGATTGTCTATGATTTTTTCAGAGAGATAGAGTTGAACTCGTTGTTGCAAATAGAAGTAGATACCTAAATACCTAAACTACCTAATTATTATTAAATACACAATTACTATAATATTGTAATACATAATATTTGATTTCTCAATACTCCGATAACTAAAAAAATATCTATTTCTTTATTACAAAGCACAGCATTTTATCGTCTCTTGTCTTGTTCTTGATTTGGCAGTCAATAAAATGAAGTTGTCTGCGAGTGATGTACTGAAGTGAAGTGAGATGAAGTACTGCCAATAGATGATTTTTCCTTTGTTCAAGTAAGATAAGAAGGAACGCTCCGTAAATGTAATTCGTTTGTAGGAATGAAAAACGAATTATCAACATGTGAATCAAAATATTTGTTAAAATGAACATATAAGTGATTCGATTATTATTATTGTTAACCTGTCATGTGAGGTATTGAATGTGATTTATCATCATTTAATTTTATTTATTACTTATGTATTTTGTCATACAAAAAGAACAGAGATTTTTTAGTGTTCTAGCGCCCTTGACTGACGTTGTTCTGCTCTACATTGCTCCTTTTGTGTTTTCTCTCCATAAGAACCTTCCTTAGGCCGTAATTAGTAATTACCAAATTGGTCGAGCCCGAGCCCCGCTTAATATGTTTTTACAAATTGGCGATTCATTTTTGAAGTGAAACTTCTTTAGGCGCGTTGAGAGTAAAATTTCAAGGTCGCGTCATGGCAATACCGTCGCACATCATTGAGTAAGGCGACGATTTTAGTATCTATGAATCTTGTCAAAGAAGTTTCGCTTCTGGCACATGTGCTCAGTACACACGCTCTTTTTATTACATAGAGATGTTTTAAAGCCCACCTAGCCTCACATTTTCTGTGTAACCGAATTTTATCAATTTTTTACAAAATTGTCACATAAAATAATGTTCTCAGACATGTTTATTACTTCGGCGCCTACAAAACTATAGGGTCGGCAAAAAGCTCGCAAATAGAATTATATTCTTCACTTATTCAATCGTCCTATATTGGAATCTGGTTTAAGGGCACTTATAAAGTTATATTTTTTATAGACAACCTTGGGAGGCTGCCGGTTTACGGCCTACATAAAACTCCAAAAGTTATTTTTTATGGTGAGGCTGAAACTATAATAATTTATTATACGTGTCTATTTGCAGCGTGGCTAGTGCTCTTTTTACAGGATACAATTATTTTTTATTAGTTTAGGAATATCATAAAAATGCGTATATTAAATTGTGGGAAGCGGCACCATACGTGCTTTGTTTTTTCTATATGTAATTATAAATTAACATGATTTTATTTGGTAGCAATAATAGACAATATTGTAGCTCACTCTTTTATCGTTTGCCATTGGACTTTCATTATTTTAAGTAGTGCTAATACTTAGTATTTCCTAGTGCAATATAATGAATAAATCGCGTTTAAAATCGGTTAGAATCTTCAATTTCTAGTACCTAGTGCTAATACGTTTATTAACTAGCAAGGGTGAGACGGAATATCATTTAAATCTTAATTTAAATAATTTCATTTAACTTCATCTTAATCTTCTGGGTAATTGAGTGGCTGATTTCTTAATAACAGTGCGGCATAAGATATTCTCACTAATTTTATTTAGTTTTTCTACAATTAAATAAAAAAAAATTAAAATCTACTAATATTACAAATGCGAAAGTTTGTGAGGATGGATGGATGTTTGTTACTCTGTCACGCAAATACTATTCAACCGATAATAATGAAATTTGTTATGTAGGTAGCTGAAGACCCAGAATAAGACATAGGCTACTTTTTATCACGGGTTTTTCTTTGGGCGAAGACGCGGGCGGAAATCTAGTCTAATATAAATTATTCGTGGTTTGCTACGAAGTTAGGTTTATTTCGACACAATGTATATCTATACTAATATTATAAAGCTGAAGAGTTTGTTTGTTTGAACGCGCTAATCTCGGGAACTACTGGTCCGATTTGAAAAATTCTTTCGGTGTTAGATAGCCCATTTATCGAGGAAGGCTATATATCATCACGCTAAGACCAACAGGAGCGGACCAATGCGGGTGAAACCGCGGAGAATCGATGTAGTCAAGGACTCCTTTTATTCATTGTCCTTGACCGTAACAAAATGGCTTATTATGAAACTAATAAAACGAAACAAAGACTAAACTTTGCTATAACACGAATCAAAGGAATGTATTTAGTTTAAATTTCATTGTCTATTCATTAAAAGTAATAATTGAAATGGAAATTTAATTACATACTACATTGTATATAATTTTTAGAATACTTATTTTGACAAATTTAAAATGCGATAAATTTATTATGGGGTTTAAATTCTATAAAAGTCTAAAAGTAAGTTCGTTAGGTTCGTTACCATACATGTATTTTGGATTAAAACGCGACGCTCCACCAGTTACGATAAACTATTACAAATTAAAATTTTTTCCCTATTCTTTCCTATTTATTTTCATTATGCCCTGCTATGGTCCTACACTAATCTGTAAACATATATTTATCTATTCGAAAACTAAGAAGCCTAAAACAAAACCTCTTCTACAAGCCTAATGAGTTAGTTAAGCATACATTTTGTTTCAGTATGTATCATGTTCGGTTGAAAAAAAATATATTGCATGCATTTTGCTAACAATACCCCTTTACTTTCCTCCTTTCTCCTTCTCCTCTTAAACATAGTCTTCAACTTTATAATAGACGTTGACTTTCGCAATAGATTCTCATAGTACAGTCTCAATCATTTTAAGATATTTAGTACAACGTAATTAAACTGTCCGGCAAAGTATTCCTGCAAACAAACCGGCTCCTCGCCTCAAACAAAATTAATTCCCGGTCCCAGAAGCGACAGCCTGTCAAAACTGTAACTTTTCAAGTTTATCGTTTATGATACGACTTTATCAATTATGCATTAATTTATCTGCTTTCCATTTAACTAAACTTTCGTGTATATTCTGTATTCTTTTTGCTTTATTTTTCCTCAAAATTTATAAAGACTAGATTGGAAATAAAAGGTTTTAACGGATTTAAAACGCGATTTTTTCATTACATTACGATTCAAAATATGCGAGATCCCTTAAATTATTTTAATTTCTTAATGAATAATACCTGCGTTAAATCAATAACAAGAAAATACCAAGTCTAGTTTGGTTAAATTGGTCGTACTTAACAATTAAAGAGGTTCAACCAAACGGTTAGCTATGCCTAATCTTTATTAACATAGTGCGACATAATTTTCTCGATTTCCTCACGATCTGCAGCCATTAGTTCTTAGCCCATTATATGCTTACTAACTTAGGTAAAGTATAATTATTATGGTTTTTATTTCATTCAAGTAATTAAATCATTATGTTATTTTTACCACAGATAATAATATAATACTTGGCATTTAATATTTAATGCAATCAGGCCTTTACCTAATTGATTTAATTAATAAAGCTACTAAACAATAATTTCATTCGTGACAGACATTAAATTTAAATATAAGTAATCGGATATTAGAGAGACTACTGTTATTTAAAATGCAATTAGGTCAATTAAATGCATTTTTTCAAGTTAAAGATAATTTAATTTAGATTTGACATGCACTTACAATGATATTTTGATTCGGGAATTATTAAGAGATTTTGCTTAGGTATATTTAATTTTAATACACGCGTAATAGATATTCATTAATTTTCCTTAGCGTGAGAAAAGCACACCTATCTAATAAGCAATTTTTGTGTATTTAAATTGAATCTTCAAAATAATTATTTTCAGTATAAATATACTTTCCGGTTAGAAATAAAAGATGGGTTAGATTTATTAAGGATTTTATCGAAAAAAAGAGCGTGTGTGTAGGTATTAACACGAGTTTTCGTTTGCACTAAAAGATCACGAAAGAATGCTCTTGCCTAGCTTCAGCTCTATGTTCGTTTGATGTAAATGCACCGTAAGACGGAACTAGAGAATAAATACTCTATAGTCTATATTTCACAATTGCAATTGATAGAGTAGGTATACATTACCTATACAGGGTGTCCCACTGTTGGTATACTAAGCTCAAAGGAGGTTATATTTTTGCATACGCTGAGTACGTAAAAAATACTTATTAAATTCCAGGAGCAGTTTTTTTTTTCAAATAGATGAACTCTTAAAACTCTATGTGTAAACCCGTAACAAGCAACCCGCCCAGCTTTACTACCAGCACGTGACCTATCGTTTAAGATTATGTTTTCATAGACAAATTGCTCACATTAGCGAAGCGGTATATGCCGGCTGCGCGAAGCTAAAGAAAACATGGACTTTCAGGAAAAATTTTGCAAAAATTTTTTGATGTAAATTTGTTGTTTAAGTATTTTTTACGTGATCAGTATATTATGCAAAACTACAAGTCCCTTCGCGCTTAGTATACCAATAGTGGGACACCCAGCACCCTGTTTAGAGCAATAGAGTATTAATTTCAAGTCAATAAGAAACAACTTCAAAAAAAATGTTGTGTGGTTTTATGAAACCATGGTAAAAGTGAAACTGTTCGAACGGTTCCGAACACTGTTTTGTGTAGCGCATGTCGCGTGACGGTCGGCTGCCGAGTAGGTATACCAACTCGGCAGCCGCGATACACGCGACATGCGCTACACAGACCAAAAAGTTTGAGACGATGTAATAAAAGTTTCACTTTAATAAACACATAACATCTACAATTGTTAAACCCAAAGGAACAGGCTAGGTTCTAAATCCTAATACTTACATATATTTATGTATACAGTATTCAACAAGTGTCCGATCCGCGGACATTTACGTGATCAATTTCAATGCAATCGTAAAAAAGCAATAACACGCTTGAAAAAATTGCTTCGTTCACGTCTAATAATAAAATATGACTTACGCACTATGGGCCTTGCCTTTACCGTACGTTTAAATATACATATTTATAATCATTTTATATTTGTATAGGCGAAATAGTTAAAACGTATAAAAATATTTGTGAAGTATATAAGACCTAAAAAACTTTAGATAAAAAGATATTGAATTTGACTTGAATCATACCACCGCCAGAATTTCCATATATAGTATCAAGTTATGCTTTTACGACCAGATAACGCACGTTTTTGATGAAATACTAAAAGAAAATAAAAGGTGTATGTAACATAATAAGTTTTGCTAACGACATCGGTTGAGAGAAGTGGTAGAATGAAAAGCCGTGAACAGACGACACATCTACATCCTTTTTAGTAGAGCCAGTTTCTGAATTGAAAATTCATTTGACTAAGGTTTGAGAAAGTTTATGTTGGATACAAGAAAATATTTAAGCAGCATTTAAGTATGTTTTGAGACGTTCATAACTTCAAATAAACAATTCAGAAACCGGCCGTGAGCCTAGCAGCTAGCTTACAAAAAAAAGTTTTATTAAAAAAAAGTTTTATTTATCTTGTATCTATAAGAAATGGTTCTAGTGGCGCTGTCATCTTTTCGTTTTGAGTTGTAATGATTGGTTCAAAATTAGCTCTTGCTAAAACAAATAACGTAAAGTCGGATACAGAACATGCATCAACCTAATATAGTCTCCTTCAACATTGCACTAATATATAGTCCCAATCTTTTTCAAAAAGAACATCGTCAAAAGATCCTCATTTCCATAACGTACCTTCAGATAAAAATAAAACAAGTTTACATTTACCGCTCGTAAATCCTACTGTAAAAACGTCATATCGGATTGAATCTATTTAACATAAAATACACTACGCAGTCTGTTTATCACAAGATCTTTTAAATCTATAAGCACTCGATTTTATATGTATGTTCACGATGACGTCACGTGTTGAATTTGATATTATTCGTTTACATTGTATACTATGTACATAGGTACTTAGTATACTACATATATCCTTTACATTTTATGTAATACAAATTTTGCTTTCAGAGTAAAAATGTTTAAATTGATTTCATACAGTGACTAAAAATCCTTCGAAGGGCTTGTTGAGTCGAATAAAACACATCGAAATTTCATACTTCTAAAAACGAATGTATGAATCAGCGTTTGTATTTTTTCAAATATGTAGATGTAATAATATGGCGATTCAACCATTGAAATGGATAACATATTAAATAGTAAAATTATCTTAGAAATTAACAGCACTTTTAAGTCAAACAAAATGTATAAAAATATAAGTACATATTAAATAAACTAAGTACTTGTAAAAGGGCCTGTTTCAATCCTTAACATATTCTGACACATTAATAATATGCATACCTAATATAATATTATTAATTAGAATCTACTAGAAGATTCTAACATTACTACAACATCAAGGGTACAGCCCGAAGGCTAACCTAATTACTAGGTTACCTGTACAGGTACACATTTCGGCAGTTATGTTTAATTTCCATAATGTAGAGTGTAAACTGGGTTATCATGTTGTCTAAAAGCAGTATTATTTCGTGAGAAAGTGATGGCTCTATACGACCTATATAGCGCTGTCTTTTTTCCACACTGGTAATAATACTGCTTTAAAGACATCATAGGTCACGGGTTGGTCTCTTCAATATAAATTATATTTCGTATGATTGTATCTCTTGGGGAAAGATTAATTTATGAATATAATTCTTAACAATTTTGTTAAATTATCAATTTGTTAATTAACTAGAGGACCGATTTACTTGGTATCACTTACATATAATGTCAAAAATACCGGTGATTGACCATATCTAAAATAATACTTTTCTTTTTTCATTTTCTTGAATGGAAAGGCATGAAGCAAACAATAAGCTCTACATATAGCGTCTTCTACGCACCATCCTTTCTACGGGTTTTTTAACAAATTTAAGACTATTTCAAGAGATATAAGGATTTATATTGAACTATTTAGAAGAAGTAAGAAAAATAAGAAGTCATACATTTATTAAAATACTAACACCTACCTAAAAAGAAAGGAAGCTACGTGTATACACATATCATTTGCACATAAAGCATCTAAACCTAATCCTAAAAAAGCCAATTCTATGGCTAATTTATTTATAGAATAACGGCTGAGTAACTCTTCTATTTATAGCCTTACATGACATACGCAATTTTTTTGTATAAAAAACATAGAAATGCCTTTATAGCGTCTAGACAAATTGATGCTTGTTTGTCGCAACAATTTTGTATCTCTGACGTATTTTCATAAACCTACGCGTTGTTACTTTGACAATTTCCTAAATAGAAAGTTATTCTCGTTTAAATGAATTCATAGTAGAGTTTCGTGTTTTTCAATGCATAACTTGAAACTCTATATTTTATAAACGAATTGATACAACTCATTTCATTATTATCTACTCGTAACGCCAGAATGTAACGCTGTTTCTTTTAGCTTTGCTTAGAAACTTTTTCAATTCCTTCCGTCTATTATTCTTCAGTTTTATGCTTTAGCATTTGTACCCAATTTGTACCTTTACATTTTTAGGTACCTATACTTACTGTAGAGCGAAATACATCATACATAATTTTATACAATAAATAATTTTGAATTTGAATTGCATCAAAACCAGAACATCTACCAAGCGCATATCCAATTCTTAATCTATTACGTACCTTTTTAGGTGGATTAGTTGGCCTTTGTGTATACGCGGATGTAAACAATATCGTATGCACTGGAGCCTCTGTCGGTATACCCAGAGACGTCATCGCGTAGACCAAACACGTACCTATTCACAACATTTACTTTTCACAGTATATCAACTTCAGTATGATAATCGTTTACACTGTGACAGTATTACTGGCATTTGACGTGAAGTCTAAATAAGTACTTTACTGTTTACAATGCATACATATAATTATAGATATAATGGAGAGCAAAATACGGATTAGTATTTAAGATAAAAATACGATTATAATGCGTTTATAATTATTGACTTTTAATGAGTACTGTGCAGCGAAATACATAAATATTTACAGTAAATTGAGTAAAAAGAAAGCTCAACCGATACAAAGGTCATGTAAATAAAAGTTAAAAGTTTTTAACAGAGAATGAAACATAAAATAGTAGCGTCAGCATCAAACGAGGTATTGAATTGCAAATTCGATATGCAGTTCAAAGTTTAAAGTATCTATTGTAATTTAGATATACTAACTCTACAAGAATTTACATTCAACAAAACTTTATAAGTGAGAGTAAAAATAATTGATAAATATGTGTAATTTAATAGAAAAATACAATAGAAATAAGAAACACGTACAATACTGTTCATTTTATACAATACAATAATTTACAATAAATTAAATAAATAAATATAATTTTCAATTCCGTACCTCAAGCGTTTTCGGGTCAATTAATAACATTTAAACGAAAAATATGAATATAATAAATATGATTTATATAGTGTCAAATTCACTTTCCACTATCACTATCACACACACGAAGTCAAAATGCGCGGGCGCATCATACACTGGCCCCTGTTAGCTATCCTCGGAGCCGCGACGTGACAACCTTGGCATGAAGTAAATAGTTATTAAATATATACGTCAATTCAAAGTTTATTCTTTGATAAAGTGCTACTATCTATAAGGGGATATACTATTTGTTTTCTTATGTATTTGCAATATAGGCTGTGGATTTTGCGATGATAATAAATCCAGTTATTATTGTTGTTGTGATACCTAATTAAAATTATCTGATTAGTAAATCAGCAATATTATTATGGGAGATAACTGTGTATTTTATGAATAAATTTCATTGTTATTTACATAAAAGGCAACTTATATAAAATATTCAGTATCACATTTGATACATGTAGCCTTTATCCAGAGAGACTATTTGTGAAATTCTATTCTTAAAATACAGTTTTTAGAATAAATAAACTCAAAACATATAATCAATGAGCGGACACGATCTCAAAGTACATAAAAATTTCAGCAAAGAAAAAGCCCTAATAGATAGTTAAAGAGTCGGTTAAAATTAAAATAGCATGGGAGTACGGAGTACCTACGCAAAAATATGCTTGTCAAAACGTCCTTGACCTGTTTTATCCATACACAATTACCTACGCGCACTAAATTTTCATTTAATAATAAACATCTTTCACGTTATATCATCACTTTTATGCGTAATAGGTAATTCATCTGTGAATAATTACCATATATTAATAATAAACATACTCGTGAATATTAGACAATTATTATAATTAATATATTATACACAACAGACGGGTTATTAACTAAATCTTTAACTCAATAGAGACTGGAACAATTTTCTATGGTCTTTGTTTTTTTTTTTTAATTTCATCGACAGACTGAATAAGTAATAAATTCATGTCTATAAGCTTCATTTAAAGTAAATTAAATTCGTTAAGCGTTACAAATTCTGATAGTGCTAAACCAATTATAATATATTATCATGTAGCGGAATATTCATTATATTTGACAAATAAAACAAAGCCATTTCCGTACGTAGGTACTTTATCTTTCTTTTTACTACCTCATCCAAACTCCATTGTCACGAGAGCAACTTTAAACTATAACAAATGGCCGCTGTCATATTTGCTTATTTCCTACAGTTCTGAAGTTCATACAAATTGTTCGGAATTCGCGACAACGGAAATTCCAGTTTGTACTATTAAAACTTGTTCCGAACTCCTGTAAACAGGCTATGGCCTTTTCATTTGCTCTCTTATATACCTCTACAAAACATTAGTACATGTTCTATTGTCACTCGTTTTCTATGCGTGTGTAAGTTACATAATTCCCTAGTATTTCACGTAACACTTGCATTTAAATCATCTTTGTAAAAAAAATCTTAATATCTATGTATAAATCTCGTGTCACAATGTTTGTCCTCAATGGACTCCTAAACCACTTAACCGATTATAATAAAATTCGCACACCATGTGCAGTTCGATCCAACTTGAGAGATATTCGCTAGTATGAATTATGAATATTACGTAAGTACTTTTTGTATTTTCAATCCCCGATCGCCATAAACCATTGTATACATTGATTTTTATTATAGTATAGCTCTACACTTTCTTCACTATTATCTTAATTTGAAAAAAACTTTACAAGTGACTGATGAAAAATTGCTTTATTACCATGCTTGGTAGAGACAAATAAACAAGTCATAGCTTTGTCGATAGTTAGTACAATATATTGCGGTCTTATTCATAAGGTTTACTATTTTAATGAAAACGTACTAGAAATATTAACAATTCAGTATTTGATGTGTCAAAAAACACTGAATTTCATTGTATCATAAAACAATCTAGAAGTTTTCATTAACTTTGCCATTGAAGTATTAAAATTACCTCTCGATGCTTTTGTTCCCACAAAGGCATAACATCTAAGCGAATACTGCTATATGTACGTAGATATATCCAGTCTATCTAGTAAGCCCTTAGAAGTTTGGAGCACTCTCGCAACCAGGGCCATAATGAATGTAGTAATAACGTAGCATCATAGTGCATTATTAAACGCTTCTCCTTTCATCTTGATTTGCAAACAATGGTAACAAAAAGGTAATTTGCGAGAAGATTGATGATTCCATACGTCATTGGCTTAGGAATGTGTTCAAATATTAAGAAGAGCGAATTTTGTTCTAAATTATACTTTATAATACATTTCGACAATAATAGAAAGGAATGAACGAATGAGTTATACTTCTGTCTAAAGTCTTAAGAAATTTAAAGACTTTTCAAGCCATATCGATCGCAAGAGTCTTCAATGATTATTCTCAGTTTAGTTTTCCCCCTTTCGAATTTAGAGAGAACAAATACCAAATACATATTATAAATTTAGTATAATAGAAACTATGAAATTATGAAAATATGCTACAATACTTTCATACCTACAGAATCGAACAGAACGCTGTTCAAATCGAATAGCAAGATACAGCTTCATTTTCATAATTTTAAATAAAGTTGTTTCAGTCCTTTATATATCCACTATAAAGGATCATACAAATGGCGTTATTTCGGAAAGGTTCAGTAAAATAACGAGTTATTCAAATGAGGACGTCACCACAAAGTTACCTCGCCTGTCCCACGATAACATAAGTAAATACGAGGTCCATAATCAGACAATTTGTTTAATCAAGGGACAACCGTGTAAACTGCTGGTCTAATTTGATTACCCAACTGGTTAGAGGCTGCATGGAATATTTGGAGCATATTATTAAGTAATAATATTTTATAAAGAATGGGCGGGAAATTCGACGCGTGGAGGGGAAAGTAATAATATTTTTTTCTGAGTTTTTCTATAGTAAAATGACAAGGTAATCATTTATTTGGTATGTCAATTTCAAGGTATGTTAATTACTGTAAGTGGTGTATCCATACTAATATTATAAATGCGAAAGTAACTCTGTCTGTCTGTCTGTTACTCAATCACGCCTAAACTACTGAACCAATTTGCATGAAATTTGGTATGGAGATATTTTGATACCTGAGAAAGGACATAGGCTACCTTTTATTGCAAAATATGTACCACGGGCGAAGCCGGGGCGGACCACTAGTTTTAAATATGTTATAAACTTTCAAATATTATATGAAAAAGATAGTTTTTCTGTCAAACAAAAACAACTAGAAAAAAGATTTCACGCAACACAAGATCAAATCACCACTTACGTAGAAATACATCTTATGTGAAGAGTAAAAGTCATAATGTTTTGTTTTAGAAAAAATCCATATTAACTAATTCCTATAAAAATATATTGACGATTAACTGCGATTGCAGTTATCACGATAAACGGCGCATTACAAAATATGTTAACAAAAACGACATTTTTATTTCAGTTGGCAACACTCCAAGAGCACTGTAATTAAGCGGCGCGTTTAGCTGAACATTTTCAAGGAAAACCACATTACATCTAGCTAGTACAATTTGTATGTTAATATGTGTGGAAGGTGACATGGCAAACGGGAAAATGACATTGTTAACTATGATACTTAGGGCTGATTTTTCAATCCTTGGTTAAAACTTATCCGTCCAATAAGGTATTACACAACAATATGAAAATGTCACCTGTATACTGCCAAAATACGGGTAAGCCACACATTTTTGAAATGGTCGTACAATACGATATTCGAAAAATAATTTTTAACTGAGGATTGAAAAATCGGCCCTTACCCGCAAATATATATACAATTGTTAAATTTTAATTAAGTCAATAGTTCAATCTTACCATAACATAACACAACAAAATATGACAGTGCAACGTAGTGTACCTCCACTTATTTTGAAGTCGACTAAATAAGCAGGTTATATTGCACTCTAATAAATAACAGATTTGGCCGTATTACTGCGACATTGACAACACTTGTGTCAAACTATGTACAATTATATACTATACAATTTTATGTACTTTTACAATGGATAAAACATGAATCAAAGGTTTCTAAATTGTTTTAGAAATTGTATCTATTAAGGGCTCTATTTGATAGAGGCTCTATCAAATAGGTCCTTAATAGATATATTATGACCAAATTGCTAAGCTCTATCATAGAGCAATTTAATGATATAGCAAAATCTCTCAATGAAACAGAGTTGCAACCCGCAATGGAAACTTACCATAAATAGGTTTATAGATAGGTGTATATTATATACCTAGATCAAGGCCCAAATAAATTTTTAAAACTCCTATGCCAGCTTGAGAGCGATAGACCACAGGCAAGTACTGGAGGTGTCATATCGCAACTAGACCACTAGCGCAAACGATTCACATTACGTAAAACGACACTGTCTCTAAGTGAACCTGTATGGCTATTACATGTGCGATTTTTGGACATATTTCAATAACTCGTCATAAAAATAAGCTTAATTAAAAAAATAATAATTAGTCCACTTTATGCGGCCCCTTTAAACTAAGTGCTTACGCATATGTTTCCTGGTTAGTGCCGATCAAACAGAAACCAATTTTTGTAGCAATTTAAATAAATCCAGATCCAATCAGCCATGTTGTTGTGAATTTGTACGAAACAATTTAATCAAACTCAAAATGTAATAGGTATTTATTCAACTACATATCTCTACATATAAGCGGTATTAAAACCCTACATATTTTAATAAATATAGCACCCAAAAACAATTCTTACTGCAAAAAAATGTCAGTAGGGAACAGTAGGAAGTACATACAGTATACGTATATTTACGCCTATTTCACGAATACACAAAGGACTGCGTGAGATAATCCTTACCAAGTGTACAATGTACATTACATTATAAATGCTGAATAATTCATGACATATCTATTATCCTCTTCGTTAGCAATGTTTCACCTAACAATTAATACAAATTCATAAATACACATGATTCACATATCATAATATAAATGTACTAACTTTCTGCCCCGATTTCGCCCGCGTTCTCGAAAGTTTAACTAAGTAGGTACCTATGGTAAAACCTTCCTCTTGACTGCATCTGTATATCCGTGGTTTTAAATATTTAAGGACATACATAGGTAAATACACGCAGCGACAGTGACTTTGTTTTATATTGTGATGTTTGTTAAACAACATTTTTTTTATAATGGTTACTATTTTATTATATTTAACTCTGCGTAAAGTTCAGTTATAATTACTTACTCTGCTATAAAATGCATAGAATGCAGTAATTAATCTAGAATTTAATTCGCAAGACGAGCAAGATGCAAATTCATGATTTAAATATGAATTCAGATGAAATATGCCGCCGTCCTTGTTCTTATCTACTTTATCTAAAAAGGCGCCAATTTTATCATAGATGACCTAGATCTTCTCATTTACAATTATTTAATACAAGTCCCCATTTATTATATAAAATGGGATTGGGCAATTCATAAAGTGTAATTCTAATTAAACTATAAGACATAATATTAATTATCCCAGTTTTAAGTACTTTTTTGAGTATTATTTCTAGTATATATTACTATGATATTATCTATGATATTATTTAAATAATTTACACGTCAGTAGTAAGGTGAGTCTATTTAATTTATCTTCACTCTTTTCTTCTATTTTATCTGCGATAGACGCACACTTACCTGCTAATTGTGTTTCCATTTATTATACACACATATACCTACTTCATACACACATACACATTATATACCACATCGTATTTGTTATAATAAATAAAACATAAACAATAGATCAATTAATAGCCATTTATATCGCGCTATTTCTCCCAAGGTGGCGATGTATCCCTTGGATTTCCTATTTATAGAGAAGGGTAAGCTACAATTTATGAACCCACCGAGGCATATCACCGATTTTCGTAGCGACTAGCGACAAAGGAAATTATATATATTTTGTATTATATTAGCATAATAATAGAATCCTTGACAACTTATAAAATACTAGCTGTGCCCCACGGTTTTACCCGCATTGCTCCGCTCCTGTTGGTCTTAGTGTGATGATATAATATAGCCTGTAAGCCTTTGATAAATGGGCTATCTAACGCCGATAGAATTTTTCAAATGGGACCATTAGTTCCTGAGATTAGCGTGTTCAAGCAAACAAACTCTTCAGCATTATAATATTAATAGATAAATGCAGAGAGATTGCCTACATTTTTATTTCCTTTGACACCGTTTAAATTATTATTATGATAACCCAGAACTAACGCTAGGTCAGCGGAACTTCTAATGCTGAATAACATTTTATACAAGTCTAATTCAATCATATTAATGTTGCATAAATCGTATTAAATTTGTTTAAAATTTAAGATAAACAAAAAGGAATTAAAATTATTTGTATCCAGTTTTCGTTCACGTTTTCTCAATTCGTAATATCTTGTTCAATCTGAAGCTTAGATCAAGTCAATTTGTATGCGAAACCTTTTCCGTTTAAACGTTCAGATATGGCTGATATTTGTAGAATGTTCAAAAATATTCGCTCTTTTACTTCGATAGTAATGTGCCTATCTATACTAATATTATAAAGCTGAAGAATTTGTTTGATTGTTTTTTTGAAATAACAAACCAATAAACTAATCTCAGGAATTACAGCCCCCCTATGCAAGTGGCTTTCTGTTAGCGTAGCGTTCAATGGAATAGACTACGAATGTATGAGATTGACGTAAGCTGTAGGTAATTTTATCTAATACAGCCACTTGCATAGGGGGGTTGGTCTCATTTGAAAAAATTCTTTCGGTGTTAGATAGCCTATTTATCGTGGAAAGCTTTATATCTTCACGGGGCGAAGCCATGCGGGTGAAACCGCGAGGCGCACCTACTAATATTATAATATTAGTCACATTATTGAACTGCAATTGCATGTTACAATTACGACGTAAACATGCAAATCTGAGCATATTTTCTATGATAGGTATCTTAGTCATTTTAACATATTATATCTTTTGCTTATGCTCTTTATGTGTTTCTATGTTAATCTTTAACATACAAAGTATTATCTCTATATATCGTAATGCAATGCTCTATTTTAATTTGAATACTAACTGTTAACGTACCTACTTCTGCGACTCTGATCACTTATGGGTATAAAAAATAGATGTTGGCCATTATCAAATCTATACAATAGGCACTCAAAATCGAATCGGTCCAGCCGTTTTGAAGGAGTATATAGCTAACATTGCGATACGATAATTTTTATATGTATCTATAGAGATTTAGTTTGTAATCCATACTAATATTATAAATGCGAAAGTAACTCTGTCTGTCTGTCTCTTACTCAATCACGCCTAAATTACTGAACCAATTTTCATGAAATTTGGTATGGAGATATTTTGATACCCGAGAAAGGACATGGCTACTTTTTATCCCGAGAAAATGACGCAATCCCGAAAATCCCACGGGAACCGGAACTATGCGGGTTTTTCTTTGACTGCGCGGGCGAAGCCGCGGGCGGAAACCTAGTTATCTATAAATACATATTGCAATCCAGGCCTCTCATTTAACATTAAATTAATTAACTTAGGTACACAACGTAGCTGTGACGTAGCTTGCTACTACCTACAATAATTTATAGTCAAGCACTTTAGTTTTATCGTACGTATCTTATCATTTCCATAAGCCTTCATTGATTTATTTTCCACAAGGTGAATAATGGATTTAATTATTAATTTACAAGTTTTAACATCGCATATCAATTATTTGCAGTAAAAGATACTACTAATCGCCTATTACATAATATTTCTTTTCATTCATTATATAAACTAGCGGTTCGTCCCGGCTATGGTACATGTTTACGTTTTCTCTCCAAAAGAACCTTCCTCGTACTACAATCAATATTATTAAATAAATAATTAACGAAATCGGTTCAGTCGTTCTCGAGTTTTGCGCTTAGCAACATATTTGGAAATTCATTTTTTGCACGCCTCATAAGCGAAGCGTTGAGGTGGGTACTACTGTCACTTCGCGCAAAACATCTGATTTTTCAAACTTAAAATGTCTTTATGTATCATACATTGCACTTGTAAGATAATACATACACACACATATTAAGAAAAAACACTATTTTTAACATTCATGATATTTTTGATGTCATTTTTGTTATTTAAACTAGTTAAAAAACAGTTTAAAAATGTTCTGTCTTGGACGTCCGTGTGTCTGTATGTGCGGAGGATTTTCTTGTTAACACGATAGCGACCGAAATACTTTACTAATCGAGTCTTTTTAACCGACTTCAAAAAAAAGGAGGAGGTTATCAATTCGGCCGGTATGTTTTTTTTTTATGTATGTACACCGATTACTCCGTGGTTTCTGAACCGATTTACGTGATTCTTTTTTTGTTCGATGCGGGATGGTGTCGAATTGGTCCCATAAAAATTTTATTCGGATAGGCCCAGTAGTTTTTATTTTATGAGCATTTTTGTCTGTATTTGTAAATGTTGCAAGTGCAAGTTTGAAGTCGGTTGTTTTTAACGCAGTTATTGACTTGTTTTCTCTTACGCTTGAGTATGCTCAGGAATAGAACCCTTTCATTTTTCAGGGTCTGATTCGATGTGGTTTAATTGTTATTAAATAAACAAAAATAATAATTAATAAATAATTATTAAAAAAAATTATGAGGCGTGCACTTTTGGATTTTCTAAATCTTATATTTTATTATATACATATAGAAGGTACTGTAATAATTAATAATGAACGCTTTTACCCAAAAAAACTTAATGTTAATTATTAAGTTTTTAAGGAATAAAAATGACTAAAAATATGTTAATTAAAGTCTTCGATGCGATATTTTATGGCATTTTTATCAGGACGAATAATGTCCATCAAATTACAAATGAAGAATAATATGCCACCGTCAATCAACAGCAAGCTCACAAACTTACAAACTAATCAACTTTTATCAATAGGCTCGAACATGATCCCGCATAAATTTAGTCCCATAGATTTACGTTAACGATGTAGCCATCGCTGTTAGCCATAGCTTCTCTGGGCTCTCTACACAATGGGCAGCATTGGCCCAACAAATGATCGTCGATGTTTGAATAAACATCTACAATGACGACATTTAGGGTGCTTTTCCATCAATAATGTGCGAGGAATATGTTTGTATCGCTTCAAACGCTAAATGCTTCAACTTCATCTTCAAACTAAATGAAGTAATATGATAAGTTCTTTACATCCTCGCACATTATTGGTGGTAAAGCATCATTAGTCCTTAGACCATCTACACTATCGTTATGGCCTCTACTCGCCCAACGCTGACCATTATGAAGAGGACCCATTACCCGTCAATCATTTGAGTACCGTAATCCCGTTTGAGGTAAACACGATAATTATTATTGACTGGATTATCCGTTATTTCTTATCATGATGGGTTTAATCGCTAAAGATAGCGCCTAAGTATTGACCACTATGTACTAATTATATGTTAATAGCAGTAGCTGTAGTTTGCTTAACATCCTGCACTAGAATGATCAACGTTATCTATTAGAGATTGCAAATACGTAGAAATTAATTCATTTACTAAATTACGTCTAAAGCTTCTAGAATATTATTTTCCTACATACGTTCTCAAAACCTAAAAGAATTTGGAATTTAAATTGAGAAATCCCGCGAAAAATTTCCTTTCAGGGTTATAATAAATCGGATAATTTTCTAGTTCTTATTTCCTTAATTAAATATATGTATTTTTATTAAAAACAACCTTATTCAAGAATATAGCTAAATGAAGCAGTATTTACTTTTTTAATTAGTGTCGGAATACAAAATTTCAGCGAAACCCTTTTAACATTTGAGTATAATATTAAGAAAATTGTCGAAAAGTTATATACAGTATATCTTATCCAAGAATATTATTTGGGTCGTAGGCTCAAGGGACTAAAACAGTATCATATATTTAAACGAAGGCCTTTAGAGATGTCTATTAAATTTTCACAATTTAACGCTCTTATGTTGATTAAATTAACATGGTATCACCTGTGGGTATCACAGTCATGCCAACACAGACCGCGCTAAACAACCCACAAATTGTCACACTTCGATACTTTGAGTTGACAATACATTTGTGAAAGAATAAACTGTACTAATAGATTTTCGCCCGTATTTTTAAAGAAAAACCTGCATAGTTCCCGTTCCTGTGGGATTTCCGGGATAAAAAGAAGCCTATGTATACCAAATTACATTCTAATCCGTTCAATAGTATTTGCGAGAAAGTAACAAACATCCTCATCCTCCATCCTCACAAACTTTCCCATTTATAATATTAGTAGGATATTCTGCAGTGGAATAGTATGAGAGGTGGTTTCGATTCCCGATGGGCACGAAGAAAAAATTGTTGTCACACTTGTCTCTAAAGGAAATCGACAAGTAAAACATGTGTAATTTTTCTGCTTTATAAATTATAATGTACCCAAACGTACAAGTTTAATATTTGCAAAGCTCTTATAAACTAAGACCATTTTAGAAATAGTTCACAAGTGCGATAAGAATTGATTTTCAACTTGAAATATCGAACACTGCAGAATGCAGATGTTACTAATTGCCATCCAAAACTCTATCGGAGAAATTTTATTTCCAATAGGACTGTCGTTTGTGTAGGAGGACAGAACTTTTACATATTGTATACAGAGTGTCCCAAAAAAGATTCAAACTACAAACTTCTAAAATATATGTGATGCAGCTTGCCCAAGGACTGTTTTTTAATTTTTTCTATATCATGATTGATTTTCAATATTATGTCATAACATATTTTTTCAAAAATATGAAACAATGATCACAAAAAAATATCGCATGCATTAAGATGCTGGGCTTCAATAATAACAAAAATTATACAATATGTTAAACAAAACAGAATTTATTGATCAATTTAATTAATTCATTAATAAAATGAAAGGAGAAATTATTTTATTCTGATCCTGGCATTTCTTCAATGCGCTGAATAAGTAAATAGTAAAAGTCCAAAACCTGCTGCTAGTTGGATCAAACATACTGGAAAAAACCTAAATATCCTTAGGTAGCTTAATTTGGCAACAATTGCGATACATAGATGAACAAATTAAATAAAAGATTAAAATTAAATTACATCAATTAACATCAATCTAAGACAATAACTGAAATCCAACCGTTCGTAAAGCAGTATATACTATATACTAAACACATATCGTGTTTCAATAGTTGTATCTTTCCATTAGACAAGACGGTCCATAAAAATAGATTTTACAACACTTGCAATGTGAAATAAAACTAACCTAGTCCAAGAGTTGGTGTGCATTCATGTATATTTAACATATACTTTCATGAATACAGACTAGATTTTAAGTGAAGCTCGTGTCTTTGCCGATTTATTATTCTGTTTTAATAGAAAATATGAATTATCTTTCATAGAACTTTTCATCATTTCTGCATTTCGCAATGTATTTTTGGATTCGTCCATGGACGGTCCACAGTAGTTGTCGCTTACCATCAGTTGATCCACTAAACCCTATGCATTGCATTGCATTGTATTGCACACACTATGGTTAAAAGTTTTCTCCTAAATAATGATAGCACTCAGCAATATCACCAATAGCAGTATATATATTCCTACAAAAGAAATGTTGAAACAGTCAAACTCAAAATCATTTCATCAATTAACGAAAAAGGGTTCAAACAATAAAACACAAGCATCCAGACACCAGTTTTACACTCAAATTTTGAAAAACACTCATAAAACAAACAAGAGCATACCATAAAACAAGCATTCCATATGATAATAATGATATATACAATGATAATGATATATGTCGATAATGAAATTGACGTAATGATATTTAAACACAATAATGATGCGATAAAATTGACATAATGATACATAAACATATAAATGATGCGAAAAAATGGACATAACAATATATACTTAAACATAATAATGATACAGGAAAAATTGCATAATGACATATAGCCACAATAATTATGCGGGAAAAATGACATTATGATATATAAACATAAGAATGATACAGGAAAATTCGCATAATGATATATAAACGTGGAAATGATGCAGGAAATTTCACATAATGCCATGGACCATGCCCCAATCGAGCTACTGACTTTCTTTTTGTCATCGATGATCGGCATGGACAGCGTCAGCATCGCCAGTCCCAATTTTTTGAGACCACTTTGCACATCCTGTTGAATGCATAAAATAATAAATAAAAATAAAATCATATTAAAGTAACAAAGAAAAGATAGGTACATAGACGAAATATAATTAAGAATGGAAAAAGAACTAGTTAACAGAACTAATAGGTATATAAGCAATTGTTAATTATTAAATAAATATCCGTAAGATCATCAGTTACATAATGAAATTGATTACAAAAAAGTGTAAGTGTAGTTTTTATTTTAGAGTTAAATATTGTCTACAATAAATAAATAAAATATTTGATGCAACTAAAATGTCCGTATCAATACGAACCTAACCACAAACCACGTTTAAAATATAAAATTCTGCAACCACATCATACATCATTTCAACACTCATATATCATAGTGTTAGAAAACTCAGCCACTCAGAGAAAGTTAACGGAAACCCTGACTTCAGATACCTACAACTAATAAATTCTCTCACATGACGTTATATTGCATTTTATTTTTAAGATTTTCTTATTTATTATTATGAAAGAATTCAAGTACTGTGTTCAATTATAGTTCAAAACAAAATTTATAAATAACCTAATTTTGTAGATATTATCTATATGAAAACTCAATCGGATACCTAATATTCTAAATAACCGACATAATCTAACAAATGAACTACCTACATAATATGTAACTACGTTGCAAATAATACAAACATATAAAATAAATAAATTAGGTAAGTGCGTTTTTAAACCGAGTCGTTTAACTTATAATTATATTGTATTTTAAATTTAATTCATAAATATTAACACTATATTATAATGATATAGGTATTATCTCTATTTGAATAAATTAAAAATTTTAATATACCTTCTACGTGCACTTGAAATCTTGTATCTCTACAAACGTAGAGTTTAAATATCATATTCAAATAAATAGATAGAGCAACATGTCAATGAAACTCCTTAAATATAGAGATTACTACCAGTCTCTACACCTACAACAGATAAAATATATATATGTATACTGGTGGAGACGCAATGCAGAGAAACAAATTCTTTTTCGGCAACACGTATTAGGACAGGGCTTTAAGGCTGAATGCAAATGTGTCTGGAGACCTCCTTTCCACGCTTATATCTAGGCCAATTGTCTTCATTACTATGTAAGAAGTTTAACTATCAAATAAAATTATTACAACAATCCAAAAACACTATTAATTTTAACTGTAAATGGTCATCAATGCGTAATTCCTGCCAAGTTCAATCCAGTCTATACTAAAAGTATTATGTTACTAGCGGTCCGCCCCGGCTTCGCCCGTGGTACATATTTACGTTTTCTCTACATAAAAACCATCCTCGTACTCAGAGGCGGCCTTAGGGGGTGGCGAACGGCCGGCAATCGCCCGGGGCCTCGCTCTTGCAGGGGCCTCGCGCAACAAGCAACCACCCAAGCAAATTTAAAAAAATGAAAATGTGTGCGTGTACTGAGTATGTTCATGCGTGTGTATGAAGGAAACGACGATATTATCTCGGTGCTGAAATACATAATAGAAAACAAATTAACTGAAGTTTACCCCACTATCGAAATAGCCCTGAGAATTATTGCCACCACACCTGTGACAGTTGCGTCTGCTGAAACGAGTTTTTCGAGGCTTAAAATTATTAAAACATATTTGAGGAATTCGATGACACAAGATCGGCTTTCAGCCCTTGCTATTCTTTCAATCGAAAGTGACGTAGCTCATTCGTTGGATTATTGTGCTTTAATTAAAGATTTTAGCCTTAGGAAAAGCCGCAAACATCAATTTTAAAATTTATCATCTCTGTATTTGTTAATTTGGTAAATCTTTCTATGTATAAATATACAGGGTGTCCCAAAAAGTAGTGATATACTGAAGCTAGGAGGTAGAGGACCTAGAGGGCTATCCGAATCACCCCCATGTATGTT
>CAJQZN010030368.1:0-33978 GCA_907164685.1 Colias eurytheme | reverse complement strand
ACCCGCCGCCATTTTGATTTTTTTTCAAAATCGCGGCGCACGATTAAAGTGGTATGTATGGATAGAGGATACATAGACAAACAAAAAATGTCTAATAACATAGTACCCTAAAGCGTCACATTACCGAGATATTTGGAGGTAAATATTCACTTATGAGTACGACAAACACTAAAAATAGACTTATTACGTGTCTATATGCATAATATTATCTCCAAATAATCACTCCCAGGTAGATTATTATTATTAACAGTTTATTGGAAGAAAGTAGGTAGATTCATTACATAAAAACATACATACATTACATAAAAATGTAAGTAATGTAATGAATACCTACTTTCTTCCTGTAATAATAATAATCTACCTAGGAGTGATTATTTGGAGATAATATTATGCATATAGACACGTAATAAGTCTATTTTTAGTGTTTGTCGTTGTACTCATAAGTGAATATTTACCTCCAAATATCTCGGTAATGTGACGCTTTAGGGTACTATGTTATGAGACATTTTTTGGTCGTCTATGTGTCCTCTATCCATACATACCACTTTAATCGTGCGCCGCGATTTTGAAAAAAAATCAAAATGGCGGCGGGTCGATATGCCAGCGTCCATACAAAAAGTTTCAAACCCCTTTATGGATAAATACGTAGGTAAATATTGTATAAATTTTAGTTTATTTTACAAAAAATCTCTTTTATCCCTAGAAGAAGTTACTCGACAAACAAGCCATGAAATAAGATTAAACGCAATAGTGCACTATTGATTGCACTAAAGAAAACACTACTATATAAAACCACGTAGACGACTCGACTGTTGCAACAAAGTATTAGTCTAGCGACAATGTTATTATGTTTTTTCGCAAACACAACACGTACGATGTACTACAGACTTCTTCACTTGACGTATTTACAAAGAGCGTCCTTTTTGTTCCCCCATTAGGAATGGGACTCGGATAAAACGGGAATATAAAGGATGCTTACACTATTGTTTTAGTTGTACCCAAACTTTAGTAAAGATAGATATATAATCCCGGTACTAAAAGCATTGATAGATATAACATTTATATTAGGTAAGGTACATAAGAAATATACAATTAAATAGAAACAAGACAAAAGTGAACATAAGTTTATACTTCCTATGAAGATCTTGTGATAAAGATATCTTAAAGAAGTTATGCCATTATTATTACAATTAAAATAACAGAAGTGCATTTTAGCGAATAATTTCTACCGGAAATGTCAACTGTTATAATGAATTGGCGATCGTATTTCAGTATAAAATATTGATAATTAAGACTTTTATGTCAACCATCTAACTAAAAATTTATCATGCTGTTTTAAATAAATTTATACAAACAAATGTAACAATTAAACTACGATTACTTTCACAACGGAAGGACATTTCCCGGTCCCTTTGTTTCTCGCCGTCATCTGGGGCTTTATCAAGCATTCTGGCTGTCACGCGTCTCAGTTCAGGCCTGGAACCGTGCAAATCCAACGAAAAAATGTTCTAACTATTGCACAAGTATGTTGGATGAATTTTTAAGTGCGCAAAGAGCTGGCTTATCTTTGATATTATACAGCCGGTGTTTAATGTACAATTTTATTCTTGAACAATTTATACGAGGTAATATTAATGTGCCACTTATAAATCGGCAAAACTATATCTTGTATAAATATTAAAACAGAAAATAACTTTTTTCTGAATATAATTATTTTCTTAAACTATATATGAACGGTATTCTTATCATCTGAAAGAAAATTACAAGTCAGCTTCGACAAAATTCAAACCTTTGACATAAATTTAACTGCATTTTAAATAAGTCCCATAGTAAACTGTCAAATAACACAAAGTTACAACTGTACCACAAAGTTCAAATTGAAAAACGTAACACGGCTGTAAACAGGGCTATTCGAGAGGCCCTAATGACTCCCTACGCACTCCACGCCAATTTACATCCAAAGAGAATGGCTTTGGTTTTAATTCTCATTTCCGGTTACGGTACCTTAATTATATTGTCAAGTTATTTAACGTTAGTCGAATTAACTATGTAACTTATTAGTTAAACTGTTGGTTGGTAATGTTAATGTTTAATTAGTCATGCACTTTTCAACATGCCTAAATATTTGATTATTGAACAGCGTCAGCTAGATTCAAAAGAAATTATTATTGAGGAGAGCTTTTCAAGAAATATCTATAGGTATTAGTACCTATTACTTACCATAGGTTATTGTATCGTATATATTTTAAACGTTTATTAATATAACATAAATGCCAAACACATAAATAGAATTGTCATTAATCGGGCGTATAAATAGAACCTCTAGCCATTTGACCGAGTGAAATGGAACCAACAAAATATTTATACAATAGTCCAAAACTTCGACAAGATTTCGGTCGGATAACTCTTATTTCATTCTAATTGAATTCATTTCCGTATGGAAATTATTATTCAATCAGAATCGGTAAAGTTTACCATTCAATAGCAAAGTTGGCTCAAACGTTCCTCGTTGATTTGAATAGCTTTAAGTAATATTAAAGTTGTTACAACATTTCAAAAGCACATGAATACAAATGAATACGTTCTGTTACTAGCTGAAATAATATGAATAAATTTAGTTTTACGATAGGTTTATTACACTAGCTTTCCGCCCGTGACTTGACCCGCGTCAAAGAAAAACTCGTATAATTCCCGTTCCTGTGTTATCTCCGGTATAAAACCTATCCTGTATCATTTCTCTTCTTTTAGTTCTTAAATTATCTTTGTACCAAATTTAATCCTTATCGGTTCAGAATTTTAGGTATGAAGAAGAAACAGACAGAGTTACTTTCAAATTTATAATATTACGATGTACTAGGTATATACTCAAAAATATTCCACTTGGTTATGAACGTAAAGTTATATTGAATTAATTAAAGAGTTACGATAAATGGACTTATGGCCAAAGTTTAAAAACCCAGAATAATTTATTTTTCACTATCAAACCCAGTGAATGTAAAATGCTCGATTTATGCTCACAGTCTGGTGCGATAATGTTAATGACATTGCAGTTGGAATTCGTGTAAATTTAGGATTTATTTTGCCAGATAAACTATTGTTGATATTTTTAGATTTATAATTAACACTTCTTTTTGTCAATTGTTTTGTATAACCTTTTTATTCTAATATTAAATTGTATATTATGAGTTATGACATTAAATATACCTAATGTAGAGTTTGCTCTACCATTAGGTACTTTTTTTACTATACAATTTTATTTGAAAAAACTTAAATAGCTTTCTAAATTATAATAATTATGGTTTAGCGTGTTCTACCAAATCGCAAAATCTTTAATAAGTGCTAATAAATCATGCTGTAATAAGACTTCAGTTTGTTACGTCCAGTTAAAGTACTAAATAAGTATTTAACACCTATTTAAGATGTTAGTAGTAATTGGCACTTAAATCCTAACTTATGTTTTAAATACGAAAGTAACTCTGTCTGTCTGTGACCTGTGTCCTCTTCACGCCTTAACCACAGAATCGATTTGGATGAATTTAGGTACAAATAGAGTTTGAAAAAGGGCATAGGCCATAGGATAGTCTTCAATCTGGAAATTACACGGATACGTGAATAATGAGGGATTTCTTTTTACAACGCGAAGGGCGAAGCCACAGGTTGAAAGCTATATACATAATAAGATTTTAAGAAAAAGCTCGAATCACATGGAAAGCTAAATGTAACTATAAGCTCAAATCACATGGAAAGCTCAATTTAACAAAGAGCTCAAATCACATGGAAAGCTCAATTTAACAAAAAGCTCAAATCACATGGAAAGCTCGATTTTACAAAAAGCTCAAATCATATGGAAAGTCAAATTAAAAAAAAGCTCAAATCATATGGAAAGTTAAATTTAACAAAAAGCTCAAATCACATGGAAAGCTCGATTTTACAAAAAAGCTCAATTCACATGGAAAGCTCAATTTAACAAAAAAGCTCAAATCACTTAGAAAGCTCGATTTTACAAAAAGCTCAAATCACATGGAAAGCTAATTTAACAAAAAGCTCAAATCACGGAAAGCTTGTTTTTACAAAAAAGCTCAAATCACATGGAAAGCTTAATTTAACAAAAAGCTCAAATCACATGGAAATTCTTATTTAACAAAAAGATCACTCGCTCAATCACATCAATTACGTAAGTTAATATAGAAATACGGTCTACTTGATTTACCCGGCAATTTTTTGTGGGTGACTCAGGTGTGCAATCCCAAAATTATCCCATTTGACCGTTTCCTGTATACTTATAACTAACATTTCACAATTGGACCCTTTTCCGTACCATTCAAAATACTCAACATATTAAAATTTAAAGTAAAAATCTCATACAATTAGAACAATTCCGTCAACGAATTCGCTGCTATATTTAGTGCGGCTTTGACGAGAATACGTGCATAATGACGTCATTGTTAGCACTTCTGTCTTTCATTACAATGAAAGCATGACAGTTTCATTTCCGCACCTAGCCTGAGTCGCATATATCTGGTTTAACCGCACCCCATTATTTGAAATGTATCGGCGAGTGACACATTGACGTCATAGTTTACTTTAGCTAGATTTATTCAGATTCTTAGCACTTTGAAATTTGCCCGGTGGTGTAGTTTCTTCGTGATAATACGGGATGGTTTTTTGAGACGGTATAAAAAACGTACCGTGTCTAATTTTCTGTTTATTTTGATTTTCGCTACTTCAATTAGCTTAACGAACTATTGAGTGATCCATCAAATCATTTAGTAGATTCGTTTAGATTTATTATATCTACAGATAAATGCATGCAATGCTTTTCATTTCAGATTGATTCAATGTAGTTTTGACCAGATAAATATCTGAGTATTAAGCAAATTTAATTGACTTTTTTTATTGGTATTATTAGTAATTACATTATTGCTACAGTAAAAAAGCTACAATAAAAAAAACCACTATACATACCTACCTATTGGCAAGTTCATTCATTTATTACTCTCAACAAATAAATGTTCTTCGAATGCTATTTCGCTAATGTCCACGTAAGCTTTCTTAATCCCAAAGCGGCTTTGAAATTGATTGCTAAAAGTATTGCAAGGCGATCTCTCAACTCATCGAAGTTATATGGGACGATATAGGTATGTCAAGGTAATAAACGATAAACCTGTATTGTTAGAATTTAATTGCCCTTTGAATAAACTTGACGAAGAAGACGCAGTTCACATTTAGCTATGAATTCAAAAAAATATTACTTGAGAGGAAAATTAACTATATAAGAAAACTTGATAAAAACAGGACAACTCATGCCTTCTAATGGTGAGTTCAATCATCTATATTTCAAACTAAATAGTAGATAACAATTTCCTGGTGATGTATCAAACTTTACATAATACATAACCAGCATAATACTTATTATATTGTAAATATTATACATTTTTTGTAGCTGTTTCGTAAAAGTTTTATTAACTTAATCAAAGTTGTTGTTTACTCATTGTTTCCAGAATCTGATCAAAGATTTTTCAAGCCTAGTTAGATTAATATTATCTTGTTATAGCCTGTCTTAAGCATCTAAGACTTCATGTAAATTCTCAACTCCAATATATAGGGTTGTAAATTACACCGTCGCGAAGGTCACAAACGTACCATAATATTGTAGCAGTCGCTCATTAATTAAGAAGATATTCTCCAGGGAAATGTTAATTATGTAACGACATGATTAAGTAAAATCTCTATTACTTTCCTTCTCTTTTAGTAGATTCATTTAGTAAATTGTCCCGACCTCTTAGTGTATAATTGTTTTCTTGAACTCTTTTGTGTATTATGGAGTTGCTAGAATTAATCCATCCATTTGCGGATAGCTTTGTGTTTCAGGTAGTTGTACTAGGGTAAGGTAAGGTAGTTGCACTTTAGTTGAACTCCAAAATCCTATGATATTTTTTACGTATTCTTTTAACGCGGCTGTTTAATATTAAATATTTTATTAAGTCTTACCTACCAATATATGACGTTTAGAATACGTTACGTACGTTTAGTATATATACATTTATACAGATTCATACAGTAAAAAGGTTCTAAAAATGTTTCCACAGGCTCAATAATACATACCATACCGCTATTTTTAGCTTCGTTGTGGAATAATTTATTACATTCTAGAGGACGGATAAAAATTAAAGGTCACGATTAGACGAAAAAGTGTCCAAACAAGTACCTACCTACTTAGTGTGTAAAAATAAACACGACAAAAATAACTGCCTTTTTTCCTGAAAAAATGTAACTAATCTACAGATAAGCTAGCTGAAAATGAAAAAGACCAAATCTACCTCAGATGTTCGAACCGTGAACGTGAAATGCGCCGTCAAAGAACTTTATTAGACACTTAATATCGTTCATCCGACATTCACTCTTGTGTAGACGATACAAGTGCTTAATTACCATGCACGAACTAAGGTAATGGATAGACAGGCGTGTTTAATGGTCTGCCGTGTGGACAAATGAGTTAGGTCGGTTATTAGTTAAAAACACTCGGCGAAGTGGCTCACTATGGGTCGTCTGATCTCACAATTTTTCATGATACGACCTGCACTTAATCATAGATTTACCTGTGGGCTTCATGGATGTAAATTTAAGGTATACGATCTCATTTTCAGGGATTTTTCGACACATTATAAATTATTGTATAAAGAATCGTGTGTTGATGTTGATATTGTTAGTTTTATATTTTATTAGGTACTATAAAGCGCATCTTTATCTACGATGCCTTTGCCTTTGATTTTAGATTTACATACAAGTTCTTGGAATAAAATATCATTTCATATTATAATAACTGGAGAATAAACTTTAGAATCTCATACGTATCTTGAAAATTTTATAATGTGTTTAGAAATATGCTCACAAATTCAATATGTTTGGTCGCAAATGCGTGAAGAATGGCCTTATTCATGCCCTGCTTCTTCCATGCATCTGTTGTAAACAGGGAAATCTTGTATCATATTTTGAACTGTTTAAAATATTATTATTTATATCACGTCGAAGATGTTTTTACTAATTTTATAACTTGTCTTGTTTACATAGGTTATATATTTGTACCAATATAGAAGACACCATGAGACTTAACTAAAAAATTGTCAAAACCACAAACGTTTTCTATAGTTACAAAACTGTTTGAATACACAAAATAATAAATCAAATTCTCTATATTGTTGTTCATGTTAAGTATTCAAAGAAATACAACACAAATGCTCCACAAGTTGGCAATATCTTAACTTCATCTCAGCGGCTGAATACTTAAGCGCAAATGAGATTATTCCGGTATAAGGATGCAAACATTTATTATACGTAATATTATGTTACAAGATTAATTTATTAACATGTCTAATTAATTAAATGAAATCTCGGAATATAATTATAATATTACAAGCAGGATTTAATATTATCTTAATCCAAATCAAAACGTCCAGGGTAACAGATTTTCACAGCGCTCTCTTATAAAAATAAAAATAATTTGGAAAATCCAAAAGTGCACGCCTCATAATTTTTTTTAATAAATATTTATTAATTATTATTTTTGTTTATTTAATAACAATTAAACCACATCGAATCAGACCCTGAAAAATGAAAGGGTTCTATTCCTGAGCATACTCAAGCGTAAGAGAAAAAAAAGACTCGATTAGTAAAGTATTTCGGTCGCTATCGTGTTAACAAGAAAAAGGATCCGCACATACAGACACACGGACGTCCAAGACAGAACTTTTTTAAACTGTTTTTTAACTAGTTTAAATAACAAAAATGACATCAAAAATATCATGAACGTTAAAAATAGTGTTTTTTCTTAATATGTGTGTGTATGTATTATCTTACAAGTGCAATGTATGATACATAAAGACATTTTAAGTTTGAAAAATCAGATGTTTTGCGCGAAGTGACAGTAGTACCCACCTCAACGCTTCGCTTATGAGGCGTGCAAAATGTCCTTAGTTAATAAATATTATGAATTTTTATAACGATAAAATATAGCGCAAGATTTATATGCTTTTATATCGTTCTAATCTCTAGGAAGCATCGATGTCATTAACTTCTAACAGTTTTGGATCCGATTATTTGCAAATACCAATAGTTCATTCTTAGATGATAAGTTATAAATTATAAATATTTTTGAAGACATTTATGAAATAGACAAGACCCTTATAAAGGAAAATCTCATTAGTATCTACTAGGTAATATAAAATATACTGATTACATATGATAATGATTACGAGAGTTCGACTGCTAGCTAATGTGACGTCATTTCTTTCTCATTACCATGAATTTTATTCCTTAATATGCCTACAAGCGAGGGTCGACGAATGTTATTATTTATGGAAGATACCGCTGAATACTAAGGGTTTGAGAAACGTTATATAATATGTTATTCCTATTTACTTAACTTTTCTATATGAATATTTTGTATAGCTATGTTATTACTAGAAATGTTTGTTATTAATATACAGGGATATAATTACACTAACAGTATTTCGGAGATAGCTCTTAGCTATTCCGTCCCATTATGAAATTACGTTTAAAAATAAAACGTCTTTTTAAGTTTTTAATAGTAAACTATACAGTAAAACGACACATAAATATCTAAAGAAAAGCTTTTAAATACTTAAAAAAAAGTACTTTTTCTATAGATAATATTATGTATTTAGTCTCGCTTTTTGCAGTTTTCTATTCTAATGTATGTCCCTATGTCTAGACTCTAGCCTTCAAGATAATTGATATTTTCGTGTGTTCAAATAAAATGTTTATTTAATTAACAAACTCAAAACAAAAGCTCAATACACGAAAGATAACCAACATCAGCCTTTGTGGAGAACATTTGCTGTTTTAATTATAATTGTTCGTTTTAGATAACGTGAACAAGTGTGACTAAAACCACGCCACAATAATTACATAATTTTAATATAAAAGTAGTATCGATTATATGTACCTATAACACGTCGCTCATTTGCTTCTATAACGTGACAAAGTCAAAATCTCAATTGTTGGGAAAACGCATTTGAAAGTTTAAAATTCCTGTAACTTTTTAATTATTATGCTTAGACTATTCAGCTCAATACAACATATTAAAACGTTCTCGTTTTTTTGAATCAAATTGTATTCAGAACAATAAGTCGGTTATTAAATTTATTATGATTATTTATTTCAGAAAGGGCCCTTCTTGTTGCGTTTTTCTTGTAAAAAGTGTGCAGTATTGCGTTACAAACAGATATGTACCATTTTTCTTGAAAAAAAAATTGAATAAAAATCTAAAATTTTGCAAGTTATGTCGTATTGTTACGTTTTATGTATAATCAGTAATCTAAATGTATTGGAAATTTTAATTAAAACGTGTTACTGTAGCAGAAGTCTTTTTATTTTTGTATTTTGTTTTACAAAATCGTTGGCAATTATAATATTACGACCCGCCCCGAATTCGCACGGGTGCAATCCTGATACCATCGATTTTTCTGAAGACTTTTTCATGTGTTAAATCCTTAGTAGGAAAATTATTTTGATAAATCTCGTAGGGTTCAGAATGCGTTTGCAATGCAGGCGGAAAATAATTAACACATTAGAAACGTCAAAAATAACAGTATTTATTCACCTATTTATGGATGCTAAACAATATACGTATATAAACCTTCCTCTTGAATCACTTTATCTGTTAACAAAAACTGCATCAAAATTGCAAAACGGCAAGCATTCGGCCGGGGAAAACGACTTTGTTTTATATTTTGCTTATCTCAGTAATATTAGGAAACTAATCTTTATTGCGGGTCCCGGTCATACATAAATCAAATAAACATATTAGCAAAACAAATCACAGGTTCTTGTCTCGAGGCAGCTTCTTGATCTCTCCTAATTTCCAGTAATCTTTCAGTATTTCACGGTGTTGTTCTTCGGAAAAAAAAATTGACACTTGAAAATACAGGTTTCCTTGCAGGATTCTCTTTTAGTTGATGGGGTGGCACAGTTTTTTTGTGATGCTTTCGATCTTGCATTTTTTAACTGATTTGTAATTTTTTTTTCATTTTTATTTATTCAGTGGTATTTTTTTACTCATTTATGCTATAAAATAAATTGATTGTTTTATTCATTTGTATTTCGAGAATCGGTATGATCTTTTCGTTTTTCTTACTTAAGTGAATGTAAAATAAAATAATGAATATTTTCTCGTACAAGTTTTACAAGCTTCCTTGACCGTGATTCCATCTGAAAAATAAATTAAGTTATCAGGCAACATTTTTATCATTTATAATGCAACATTGTAGCGTATTCGTTGTAAAAATGTATTAATTATTATCAAGAATGTGTTAACTTGAGATAACCAACATAAATATCAAACATTTTGTACTTTTATTATCAACTGTAACGGAACATCTTAAATTAACCAACAAAAAACATTGTTTATTTCAGCAACAACGGGACAATCCTATGTAAACCGTCGCATGCGAATACTATTTTTACTACAATAATGACCCACATACAAATGTCCCGTTATAGCTGCAAATATAAATCAGTAAAAAAACAAAAAGCTGTACTTACCTTTCAGCAAAACCGTGATACAATAAGATGTTACGTTTTTACCGCAATCGGGCAGCAGTTTCCTTCTCAAGGGAGCAGCGACATCTGACTTAAACCGTTCTTGCATTAAATTCAAGAGCGAAAAGAGATTTCGCTAAACCGATAGTCGCCGACCTTTTCCCTCATAACTCGGTCATTTTTGGAGCTAGAAATATCGCGTTTTAGCAGCAAGTAGAGCGCGATGCGCCGGATTCTACTGTATCATTATTCCATAACGATACATATGCTCGTTAACACGTTCTTGTCGCAAATGAGCGACGTATGAAGAACCTCAATTTTAAGAATTTTACAAACATGTCATACTATATTTTCTTCCGCAGCTTCGCATAGTTCTTGTCGCATGTGATAGGCATAATATTATGCGAGGCTGATGCGTGGTCCCTGTGCTGAAAGCGCAGAAAAGACCCTAAAGCCTGAATGCGCGTGAAAGAACTATGCTTATAGTAGATATCTATAATCAAAATATTTACAGAATAATCTGTAGTGTCCCAGCACATGAAATGGACGATTTCCCACTTGAAAAGGTACCACACCTCTTACAGAAAATCAGCGTGAAATAATAGCATGTCACTGAAAAAGCTGTGTTTCACGGATTCAGTAACGTAACCTACTGAATGATCCTATCTAATATTTAAAGATAATATTATTATGACCAATTGAATAACCGCATATCCACCTTCCATCATTAACTAACAATGACCTTTACGCATTGCGAAATAAGACCCAACTCGATTAGCAGTAAAGCAACAGGCGATAATGCTCTTATTGAATTTGGCTTTAAACTGAAGTCTATCTTGGAAATAATTGCGCGGCAGTCTCAAGTGTTTAGCTTAACAGAAGTTAATTAGTTTCTGGAACAGATGCGACGGAGTTTCACTTACAATGTATAGAAAACCTAGCTGTGTGAAGCTTTAAATCAAGCGTGTTTTAATTAAAAGGGTTCGGTTTTTATTTTATTTAGGAACTTGTGAGGTTATATTATGTGGACATTAATGCATTCATCGCTCATTCGAAACGAAAGAGATAGCATTCGTTTACTAAAACTTGAATAAAATATCATTTCGAATATAATTATGGTTAGTATAAGGCATTTAATAACTAGGTAGTGAAATGGTTCGTTCTGCATTTATTTATTTATTTATATTTTAATTAATGTTCAATGTGCTTTAAAAACTGACGAATAGTTAAACACATAACACTCTAACTTTAACGTTTTCATCTAGACTTATAATTAGGAGCGCTATTGAATCGTAATAATACATACAATACTTATATATTATCATATGTCTTAAATAAAACTTTTTAGTGGCTCTGAAGCAACAAATTTCCATAAATATCCATTTTCCACACGTAGATATACAGTAAACTTTCTGACTCGATATTTCGTAGGCACTATAGTTATATGTCACGAGGAAACACTCTTTGAGGAACCATTTTGTACAGAATAGTAACGCAAGTACTGAAAAGTTAAGACTGTTTGTCTTTCATCATTTGCACTTATACGCTCTAGCCTCTATGTATGACTTCTAGTAGTAAAATAAAATGAAAGTTATGCATGTCGCCGCACACAATCTCATACGAGACATGAAGGATACTATAAAATTTAAGACTCCTTTTAAGCTCGTACAAAAGGAAGTAAAAATGTGAGGATTTATTCCGTAGTTTTATATCTTCAAATTCTTTTATTACGTTCAATTAATCTTCTTATCCCAAAATGTGTTGGTAAGCGCATAACTTGAGAACGGCTGAACCGATTTCGATAATTCTTTTTTTATTATATTCCTTGAAGTACGAGGATGGTTCTTATGTAGAGAAAACGTAAATATGTACCACGGGCGAAGCCGGGGCGGACCGCTAGTTTCAAAATAAAACTGTCAACAAAATCTTTAGTATCGATATTTTTGGGAATTCCATAGAAATAGCCTAAGCACCTCCGTCAATTTTTAAATGTGGACGCATTTTCCGAATATTGTTGTCCGCTCGAATTGTGTTATTTATGAATAGTGTAGTCACGAAGCATTCAATGGAGAATGCGTGGGTTTTGTTCTCTCTTGTTTGTTTTATAATGTTTATACAGGGTGTCCCACTGTTGGTATACTAAGCTCAAAGGAGGTTATAGTTTTGCATACGCTGAGTACGTAAAAAATACTTATCAAATTCCAGACGCAGGTTTTTTTCAAATAGATGAATTCTTAAAACTCTATGTGTACACCCATAACAAGCAACCCGGCCAGATTTGCCACCAGCACGTGAGCTATCGTTTAAGATTATGTTTTCATAGACAAAATGCTCATATTAGGGAAGCGGTATATGCCGGATGCGCGAAGCTAGAGAAGAGAACGTGGATTTTCAGGAAAAATGTAGCAAAAAATTTTTGACGTAATTTTGTTGTTTAAGTATTTTTTACGTGATCAGTATATGCAAAACTACAAGTCCCTTCCCGCTTAGAATACCAATAGTGGGACACCCTGTATAATTGGAATAGAAAATTAAGTGTATTCATTGTCTCAAAGAATCTTAGAGGTATGATGCAAAGAATAGATTTTGTTGCATACATACGTTATTTGATTTTTGATACCAGGTTTTATATAACAAATCCTAAAAAAAAAAAAAAAAATTCAATCATATTTGTTAATGGTTAGGCTGTGTAGGTGTCAATATAACTTAACGAAAAATAAACACAGCGATAAAAACATACACACCTTAATCGTAGAAAAGGTACGATCTAGCTTTTCCAGGTAAAAAACCTTATAAATGTTAAAAGTAATGTATTCTTGAATGGTGTGTTTATGTCAGGAACATACGAGCCTAAGTACGTCCCTCCGAGCTCCGGTCTGATGTTTTACGAAAAATGCACAGAATTTTGATTAAAATAAACATAGCCAACCTTTTAAACGTACTCGCAGACCTTTTACACCAATTTAAACTACGTTTAAAGCTACTACGAGGATATAATAAGCTTTAAATGAGCATGACCACAAGCTTCTACGAACTCGCTCCACTGAAATAGTGTAGAATGAAGTTATTTTTAATTTTAAACAGATTAAACCATTTAGGACTTTCAGGTTATTACATTAAAATTTATTTTAGCACGAAACGTAACTGTGTTATAATTAAAATTACAGGAAGAGAGCTTTACATTTATAAAGCGTTCAAAGAAATTATTTAATAAACGTGTTTGAAATATGTACCTACATTGTTTTTGCAAATAATATAATATTCAACACAATTATAATAACAACGCAAATATTTAGAGAAATTCGCACAACCTGTGTTATTCATCGAGCGAAAATATGTATTTTCAGGAAGGTTTTGTAAGAACCACATTGAATTTAGTACTTATCTACTTTCACAATAAATTGTCGGTTATTTTAAATGGTTTGCATCCTACGTGGAAAAGAATAACTATTAGGTAAGCCATAACGGTTCAAAATATTTTTTGGCATACAATTTATTAGTTAAAAAATAAATAGTTATACAGGTACTTTGCAAGATAGTTGAAGGTATAAGCCTACAGGACATCAGATGACAGGACGATAATACATAGATATATGTTTTTATAACAATATATTCCGTAAGCAAACAGCTTCCCTCGAGACTTCCGTGTGTTTTTCTCTGAATACACATTTGTTTAGTAGATACTAGACGTATTTTTCTATTGTACTCTTCTCTTTTTATTTTCAGTTTACTTTTATCTTCCTTGTTATAACCTAACGGGATTATAATATGTAAGAACACATTTATCAGTGTTGAATTTTGTATCTATCGTGTAAAATTACGCGTGTAATATGGCATGCTTCGAGTAAGGTAGTGCCTAATTTTAGTAGTAAGTATTACCTACCCAAAGTTAAATAATAATAATTCATAGGAAACTATTTAGGAATTCGTTTTAGAAAGATGTAAAATCGAATAATAGTAAAATATTTTCCATTTGTATGTATCCAACAATTTTATTCCAAGGAAATTAAGAAAGAGAGCCTACCTAACACACGCTTGTAAAAACTCTAGTACTTTTGAAATTAAAACATAAAAAAATGCTCAAAAATAAATATATTTATACCGCTTTTAGTTTTTGTACTAAATCAAGTTTTAATGTAGACCAATGCAACTCTACATTTTTCACTTGAAACTATGTTTTTCATAAAACATTCATGGATTAAACTTAAAATTAAGTTTGGACTAAATAAAGAACAAGTTAGTATAAAGTTTTATAACACTCATCGCAGAGAATAAACTTCTTTTTTAATTGTTGTAAAAGTGGTTATTTCTCAATGTTCTTTAATATTTTATTTTAGTTCGTCTATTGTACTTAATGTACGGAACAAGAGAGAGAAGAATATTTACTCCGAAAACTTCCTTGTAAAATAATATAATATTTTATTTATTTAATTTGTCTAACCAACCTTCGTTTGCCTATAAATTATACAAATATTATGATATCAGAAGCTTTTTAAAAGTTAACAACATTGTAAATGATAACACCAAAGTGTTGTCTAACTTCGAACAAATATCTTTACAGACGTTTCTTCCGTCGATATTTATCAAACATGGTACACAGACTGTCAACTGACATAACAAAATTATAAATCAAAAGAATATTATAAAAAACTCCAACCGTCTTGCGCTAGTAGCGCGAATAGCTAGACTCGAAAAATTCAACGCTATAAATCAACCATCCCGTTTCTGACATTAAATTCCAATCACACGTTTGTCCACGGTCAAAATCCGCCACGATTGTTACGTCAGGAAATGAAAATCTGTTACAATACGTCCCAAAAGATACGGCCAAGTGGAAGATAATATATCGACGGTTCATTGAATAAAACGTCACATCGTTGGGTTCGAACAGCTATCACATTACACGGGATGGATGGGATAAGAAAGTTTTAACGTATCGCATTTTGAATATCGTTTATTCTGCTTAAATTATATGGAAAATAGTGATAGTAAAAGGAAGCCGAATGATTGGATACAGTCATGTTAAATTCGATAGTGAAATAAGTCGGTGTATGCAAGAGCGTAATAATATATTCATTAATAAACGAAGGTAGGGCAGGCAGTATACAACATGATTTAGAGGAATCATAGTGTATAACCGTATTCGTACTTGTCCGCGAACTGATCAATCAAACAGACGGGGAACGCAATGGTGATTAAAATAGTTGGTGAAGTTTCCCTATAGAATAGTCATACTCAATCATTACTCAATCCTATACGGGAATACAAATACCTATGTTTTTACTCCAATGTACAAATACCTTTTTATTCTAGTTCATACATATCCATTTTATCATAGCACAATATTGTCACCGTACAATATACAAAACGAACTACAAATGAATTTTGCATACAATTTGAGTTTTGTGCGACGCGAAATACAAAATTTTATTCATATTGATATTAGTTTCACACGTTACCGCCCGAGGCGCTGTATTAAAATGTTTTAAAATGAAATTCTCTTTCGCAAGAGAGTAGGTGAAAAATCTCATGCTTAGTCCTCAGGTGTTGTGAGTGTCAATAGGAATACATAATTAAATTCAGTTGTATAGAAAGATAATATTATCTTGTGGATATTTTTATTTCATTTTCCTTTACAAATATTTTTTAACTTTGCGTCGTTACTAGGTATATTATGTGGTGTACAGTAGGCACGATGCCATTTTCTAAGTGAACGCCTACTCAAAAAAAAATCTTATTGGAAATTAAGTCATAGGTTGTTCACGAAAATTTATTTATTTATTAAGGTAGGTAGGTAGGTACTCGATAATTATTTTAATTGAGTGTTTTGTGTGTAAGTTTAGTGTATATTACAAAATTTTACTAGAACCAATTGAAACCAAACATACCTAATTAATTCTAGGGGATTAATCAAGATTAGTTTATGCTTGAAACCTGTACTTATATTTTAGTCCCTTAATTTTAATATAGATACCTATCATACTAATCATTTAAACTATGAATACCTAATGTGTATTAATGTATGTAATTAGTATACCTTATGCCCGCTTAGACAGAGCATATAGTCTATATAATATAAAAATGAAACCCGTTTCGCGTTGTCACGTGGGAACGGGTGGACCGATTTCGATAATTCTTTTTTTATTATATTCCTATAGTAAAGTATAAATTCAATCTGTAATAGAATACATTCAAGCCACAGGTTATGACCATACCCTCTTGTTTCAGATATTTTGAGATGTGGTGATCAAAGGCAAACAAACAACCAGTCTCAACTTTTGAATGTCATGTGAGTGCAGCAGGAAGATATCGAAGGGGCGATGCCGCCTTTCCGCTTTTGGTCTCTACTTCTTCTACTGTTTATTTTTGAAAAGGGTAAGCAATTAGGTATTTTATTAGAAAAATTAAAAATTCCGTATTTATTGTATTAGCTTTAGCACCGAGTACAATGGACAAATTGTTGTGTGATTTTAATGATTATATTAAACTTTAATAACGAAAATTAAAAAGACAAAGTAGCTACCACAAGTATACGGAACTATGAGTTCTTGTCCCAAAATAAATATCAATATTACATTACCGTTTATAATCACAATCAATGAGAATTATTCAAAGCCACGACGAGGCAATTATCGTTTACTTTGATTTTGAACGGTTATATTATACATATAGAGAGTAAAAAATGTCTATTTTCAGATTTCAAAAGCATGAAGATAAAATCTTTAATACCTACGTCGCATGTGGGAAGATGTTGATTGTGTTTAACATCTTTTGCTGTATTTTTACAGCTTCAAGTAAATAACTCACGGGCATTTAGCCTACGCGCATTTCAAACATTAACACAAAGAAGCCTATTTTTGGTTTTCATTGATAAAGGCGGCAAAATGTTTTGTGAATGGTTCATTTCGAAGAAATATATCAGCGCTGGGTGTTTACTGTTTATTCCTTTTAATAGAAGGCGGATAAATCTACGTTTTACACCAACATTTTATTGATGGTAATTTGTACCAGGGGAAACTTAATATTGCGATATCTGAGTCTTAGTTGATATAAATATATTTTTTATGAAAATTGTTACCAACTTAAACTCTTCAATGAAAATTGAATAATTTGATTATTGTTCCTCATAATACATTGATTCAGACTATTAGCTTATATTATAAGAATGCTACAAATTTTTATTCGTAGGTAGTAATAATCAGATATGAAAATGAAAACTTCGACTTTTGCTGTTATATAAAGAAGGAATGAATTGTATGTAATCATGTTATTATGTATACGACTTCGCAGATAGATAATCTCAAAAAAGACCGCATGAAGTCAATAGATTAGAAAATAACGCGGATATTTTAAAGCAGAAAATAGGAGACGAGAGGTAAATCCTAATCTCGATTTATTCGTCGTTTCGAATAGCCGCGTATATATTATTAAAGTAGGTACATATGGATCTCTTCAAATGCTAGCCTGAATTAGAGCACGCAAATTGACGGATAAATATTTATGAGAATTGCAGCAAGGCTGCGGGGAAATGCTAGTAAATAATAGAATTTAATTATGCATATTGGCGATACGTTTCCAAATGTGTAAAATTTTATTAATTCAATTCGACATTGTTTGGTAAATACTTCGTGTGTGTTTAATTCGAATGGATTTCATTGAGCCGAATAGCACGAATCTGACCGCAAAAGTGCTATCATTTATTTAAAATTATAGTTGTTATTTGTTATATTTTTCGTGAGAGATATTTAATACGTTGTATTAAATTATTGAAATGACAACGTGAAGCAATTATATGACGATTTCAGTTCAATTCATGATTATTGCTTTTAAGTTGAGTAATGCCACTAGCATAATATAATAATACAATATATATCATATAATCTATATTGTATCTATAGCTAAGAGTCGGTGTTATACTTATATTATATCTGTGGCCCTAGTGAAAAGGGATTTAAGTCTAAAACTACAACTTTACAGGAGAGGCAAAAAACACACGGCGCGCTCAAAAATTGCGGATGTCCTCGTGTGACATTTAAACCGCCAGCAAAAGTAATACATGTGATGTTTTTTATAGGTAAACAGAGTATGTTCTTTATTATTATTGAGTTATTTTTTATGTAAAATTAATAGTTTTTAAGATACTGACTTATACTCTCCACAAAATAAATTACTCGAGGATATAAAATAACTTATACCCCTTAACACATAAGTAAATTGAAAATTCGCTTATGTGAAAAGGAATACGCATTTGAATGAATTTTATGATAACTAAGTAATTAAATGAAATATTTAATAGCTCATTTTATAAGAAAACAGTGTTTAGCTGTGTACTTTAATTCAACTTTAAAATAAAAGAAAATTATGAAAAAAAATATCTTGGCGTCTTTTTCACAAAGATTTTATACGTGGCGTGTGGTACATGTAGACTTATATAAACTATTTTGTGCTACTTAAACCCATATTTTAATAGAAATAAAACAAGCGGAACATAATTTTTATTTTTATTTCTTGCGCTAATCAAAGGAAATTATAAAATTATTATTATTTTACAATGTTTGAAATTATAGGAACAGTTAAAAAACATACTAAGAAACTAAAAAAATTTAGAAAATCTCATCTTCGCTATCATCATTTAGAAGAGGATGCTGATCTTTGTTATCATTACTGATTAAATTAGTATAAAAAGATCTGACACTGGGGTTTATAAGTGGAAGAAGACTAAGCAAGTCTTGTTTTTTCTCATTAGAAATTGCAATCGGCCCATCGTATAATTTAGGTATACATTCGGTTTCAAAAACACTTGGGAGCGGTGACTTTCCTCGTTTTCTTTGCAAATTCACTATGTTCCATTCATCTTCACCATGCATTTTGTAATGAAATTGAGGAAATTCTCCTTTTTTATACCTAAAAGCTGCACACTCAGACAAGTTGAACTTCTTTTTATTTTCATCAATTTTCTTTTGTTGCAGTGGCCCTTTAAGATAACTCGCAAAATCTAGAAATAATTCAGAATGCATTTCTACAACAGTAAATGGTTTCTTTTTACTACATGTTCGGACAAGTTGATACCAATCCCGCGGATGATGAATGTCCATTTGAGTTTTTTTCTTGGCCTTTTCAATTAACGCATGATCCACGTCACAATCCATGTGAGTATGGCCTGGTACTAAAAAATTATGCGTTATGGTTTCCAAATTTGTATTATTACGCATAGCTAACAGGAACATGCAAACAACGTGAATATTTTTATTTTGGCCAGAACAGGAGTCAGAATAAAATATAATATGCTTTATGTCATCAGATATGCAGTTCATTATATAATAAAACAAACAAGAAGCTACTTGATTTGCCCCTCTACCACCAATTCCTTCATGCCACATAAAACAATATACCTTATTAGAGGTACAGTCCCTCAAAGTCAAATTATAAGTCCATAATGGACGTTTATAAAATGCAGCACCAGATTTAAGGTACGGTGTTGGCAAGCATTGCTGTAAGTCAAATGACAAGACTACTGTATCCTTTTTTGTAATTGAAAGCGCCCGATCTTTAGATTTTTGATCATAAATAGTTTCTGCTCTATGTTGGTGCTCTATCAAAAGCTTTTCATTTTCTTCTCTCCCCGCACCTTCACTATATTTTATTTTCGTACCTAAAGTATCGCATTTCACACACGTATCAACATAGGGCGCCTTAAAAGATAGATTTTGGGCTCTGAAAACCCATGAGTAGATGGTGATTGATACTGGATTTTCATGCATCTCACAGTAAGCCTTGTACATGTCCTTAAGAGTTAAATGGGGTGGCAAAAACTTTTTGTTTGTTTTCGATCGCCCATAATGGCTTTCGTAAAGAGGGAATGACAAAATTTGGGCTTTAACATCTTCTAGCCTTTCGTCATCAATTTTAAAGACACTGGGTTTTTTCCCTCTTGACGATTTATTTATAATCAAACCACCGCTTAGTTTTAATTTATCTGTCACAGTTTGGACAAACTTGGGCGTTTCATCGAATGTGTTTAAAAAACAACCCTTACAAATGCGATGACACTCTAAATCCAACTTCAGGAAAAACTCGTTGGAATAATTCCTAGTTTTGATTGTAGGCGCCATTTTTTGTGTTGCCTTTTGTTTTAACGTTATAAGGTTACTAATGAACAATACACGCCTATCATAGTCACCTAAACTCCAATAACGATCAAAAATGTTTTTTCTTAACGCTTCAGGAATTCTTTCAGCACATTTCATCCTACAAGTTTCCAAACGTCTCATGTTCCTTTCTTTAACAGGTTTTCCGTTTTTTGTCTGGTAACTTTTTCCAAGGTTTCTTTTCTTTTTTCTATTTTCTCTATCTTCTCGTCTTTCTTTTGTACTTTTCCTCGGTTTACGTTTTCGACCCTGTATAACACCTTCTCTATCCCAAAATGACGTATTATTGCTCTCGTCTGAGTCTGACTGAGGAATAATAACATTGCGTCTTCCTTTTGCACGCCTATTCCGTATTGAACAATCCGAGTCACTTGTATCGGGTGTATTTGGTATGTAGTCATCACTACTTTCACCAGAATAATCGAGATCAGGGCATGGCAGCTTGTCAACTAATAAAGAAACAATATCAAGACATATGAGATATGTTTCGTCGGAATCAGTAAATATAATGTCATCTTTGTCGGGGTTCGGCCTTGGGGTAAAATTTTGGGAACATCCAGGCATAGGAGAACATACTTTTGAGCTGATTGGTGAAACGTTTTTTAAACATTCAAATATTGGGGCATAATCCGTAGAACATCCTGGCTTTGGAGAGTTATTCTTCGAAAATCCTGGCTTTGGAGATTGATTCTCGGTAAACAGAAAAGAAGTAGGTACAGGTTCTTCAATTAAGCAATCGACGTCATTAACCATTTCCAGTTCTCGATGAACAAGATCTATCATTCGGTTAATTCTACCTCTACCAGCCATCCTAAAAAAGAAAATAACTAATTTAAATAAATGTAACTAATTTAAATGTACAAAAACTATGTACTATTTAACCTACTTAATGAATCACTCTATCTATTAAAAAAACATCAAAATCCGTTGCGTATTTTTAAAGATTTATACCTACTATGTACTACCAAAACATAGTTACGTTTCTTAATACGTTCTTGTAACGTAATTATTAGGTGAAAAAAGGTACAATTAGACTTGAACCTGTTAAAGTATACATTCACTACGACATAAATTATAAAAAAATATGTGAAAAACGATCTAATTTACTCACGTTACTGCAGCACATTAATACAGGTTCTGCTCAGTAGGATGCGCGAGCGACTGACGGGACGCGGGCGCTATCCGCTCCCCACTCACCCGTACCACTCCCCCGCAGCGACGAGTTATATCGTTTCTCACGTAAAATGAAAGCTATTCGTAGGATACAACTAGAATTGTATTATATTACATTTATTAATTTTACAATAGCATAATGTGAAAACTGATCTCAAAAGAGTTATATTTGATTTTTGACATTTATTTTGGTGAAAACAAATTGATGTCTCGTAATATCATTACTCACTAAGCCATTTAATAAGGACCATCTGTTGTTGTATTAGTTAACACCAATTTGATAAAAATGTAGGTAGTTTATGTTAATTTAGATTAAAAAACACAATTTTATTTTTTATTTTTCAGTTTAAAACAATACGAAAGTACTTGAATCCGAATTATGTAGTTTTGTTTGTATAAGTTAAACCCATATGCACCAAAAAACTTCTTTGTTTTTAGAAATAGCTTAGATCTGTTTACACCAAATTATAGAGCATTTCTTTCTGATCAATTTGGTATATTTAACTAATTTTCGACAAAATCGGACTTGTACCCCTTTTCACTAGGGCCACAGATATTACTGTTGAATATAGCACACCAATATTTTACGAATTCTAGCAGAACTGATCTTTTATTTATCACTACTTGCTTTGAACAAGAGTTCAAATTAAAAAAAATATAGTTCAATTATTTATTTTCTGTGACAAAAGATTAAACTTTCGATCGTACAAAATATTAAACGGAATCAATAATGCCACTATTAGGAGTTATGTCGGTTGACATAAAGATAATGCGGGCTATTCACATACCTGCAGCAGGGGCAGTATTGGAATTGCACCCCTAATTGTGATGTGTACAGGCAAGCAGGGGCAATTTAGTTAACCCGGCGTCATTGTGGTAGAAAACAGATACGCGAACGTTGAGGTGGGTCAATATTACCCATATATTTTATAGTTGTTATTTTTAAACTTTTTAAGAAAAATAGTATTCTGTGTTATTATTATAGGTTATAGGTATTCTGGTTTTGATAATATAAAATAAAAATAATAATTAACCAACGTTTTATTCACTTTAATCAACTTTGACATAAACTCATAAAAATAGGAATAAAATATAGACCTCTTACGTTTTCATGTCATTCCTACGCTAATAGCCAGTAATTTTGGTTACAAATAGCATTTTCATAAACTTAAGTCTAATATATTAGAAAAAAAACTTTAACAAAGCTAATTAGATTCTTTGTTGTAAATGAAATCAATACAGAAAGCCATGATGCGTTCAGGACAAATAAATTTAGGGCAAGCTTGACAAAAATGTTTTGTTTTACTATTTTTATTTCCGGACACACTTAAAATCTTTTGCGGGAATTGCAGGTGGCTCTTCTGATGATCCACCAATAAATTCTCTGATACTTTTGCCCATCTGTCATTGCTATCGATCAATTCCTGGCGAATTATCAAATGTTCTAAGAAGACCAGAGCAAGACCTAAGTTTTTCAAAAAATTACATCGCTTATCGTTTGGTTTGTTTTTATTTATGCGACGTATTATAAGCGCATTAATTCCTGTGTGTCCAACATGGCATAAAAATTGTCAGGGGCCACCTTTTGGAGTTACGACTCACATCATAAGAGGCGCAAAGTTCATCAGCGACGTCAACCCCATATTTAGTTTTATTGTAAAAGGTATTGAATTCGGGTTTTCGCTTTTCTCCGCTTGAAACACACTCTGCACTCTAACATGATCCTCTTCTTCTACTTCATCATCATAATAAGGTAAGTCTGAGCCAGACAAGAGTCTAAACCCGCCATGATACATGATATTTTCTATTCTATCCGTTTATAGTACCTATTTTATAATAAGTACCTGTTGGACAAACAAAAACATAAAATTCACAGAAACAAGCAAAAAAAATGTTTGCAGACACCAAGAAATCATACACAACAGTAAAAATCGATAACTTAGCCATGGCGCGAAATTGTTACATCAATTGTGAGGATGGGTCATATTTACCTTTTTCGAAAATACACGCGTGTAGCTCCCAGTACACTCGACGTGGAAAGGATTTCACTTCCAAAACGTTTAATGTACATTATTAGCTCCAGCTACTACAAAGAACAGCACAATCGTGCACGTAATTACAAAGATATTGTAAATTATAAACAAGCTGGGTCATTTTGACCCAACCTCAATGACGCCGGGTTAACAGCCGAAATTGCTCCGACCGCCGTGCAACCGATATTGCCCCTGCGGCAGGTGGGTGAGTAGCTGGCTTAAATAAAGCGCGTGTAGGCGGTATACAAATATTATTTAAAGGTATAAAAACAGGAAATAAATGGTTAACTTTGTATTTTATGGGATGAAATAAAATGTATAAGTCTTTATCATGCAATGTATTAATATTATGTATTTTCTGATTATACTGAATTATTATGATATGAATTAATTACAATACAAGTGCTTCGCAGTCGAAATCGTGTTTTATTGGCTAATAAGATTTTTCTTTTTAAAACGTCAAAGAAGAAGTTAGCATATTTTGTTCTATTCACGTACCCTTGGGATTGAAAAGTTAGTTGGGATACCAATTTTAAATTGGATTTGTATATTTGATGGGATCACAGGCTCGAGAAACTTTCTAGATAATTTATGTATAGAATAACTATTTCCTTAATTATTCGCATACGTAGATACATGTGATACAAATAGTTACGAAGTATCCAGAAACGGCTGTTTGGATAATATATTTTTTTGAAGTGAAACTTATTTAGGCGTTTTTAGAGTAGGTAGATAATATTTCAAGGTCGCGTCAATGGCAATACTGTCACGTCATGGAGCAAGGCCACAATTATGGTAACTTTGAATCTTGCCAAAGAAGTTTCCCTTATGACACGTAAACTCGGCAATTTTTAAAAATTATGAAGCCTTTCCAATAAGATACTGAAGAAGATAGTCCCTTTGCATTAGAATATTATAGATAGAGTTTACAAGATTTGTGATATTTACATACAATATAACCTCTTCAATTCTCTTGAAACGCCCTCAATTAAATATTATAATGCCAGGAGCCATCCATTATAATATTATGTGTGGGCTGATCATTTTAAGTATGTCTCCAAGGAGAAGGTATGTTTCTTAGAATATTTGAATACGAAATTGAGAACTTTCTTGCGATAGTTTTATGCATATTAGGTACATATTTTATTGAAAAGCCCTTAATGGCCACTGAGACTTGTCTGGAAAGCTCCCTTTGGCTCCTGTCTACAATCCAAGTTAATATTTAAGATTATTATTTACTAGCAATGCCCTGCGGTTTCACCCGCATAGATAGCGATATCGTGACAGTGAAAAGTCTACTATAGGTTCCGACCTATAGTAGACTTTTCATCATCTATAGGTATCTATAGGTTTAATTTTTAATCACATGAAAATCACCTTCACCCCGTCCCGCACTACGGCCTGCTTCTTGTATTGAACAGTATACCTACTATTTTCTGTAGATTGACACTTTTGAAAATTCGTTATATCGTTTGAATGGAATATCCAATTTTTTTCATTTAAAAAGTATTTTGCTGGTATTGAAACAGTCTATAATAAAACATCATTTAATGGGATAAGGATTAATATATGTGTATGGATAACATGGTTTGATTACTGTCGGCACTTCTATTTACTTTGAAAACGTAAAAAAGTTGTTGTAGTAACATAACTACTGAAGATGGACATATGGTATCGCGGACTTTCTTGTAGATATTGATCCATTCTATAATACCGTAGAACATTTTTTGTTCTATCTTCAATAGATTCCGCAGCGCACGCGATGACAGAGTTTTTATTAAGGAATTTTTACACCTTGGGTTACATTATTGATTATTGCATTTTTGGTAAGGATCTCTAATTTTTTTGAAAATGCAATATAGCCTATGTTGCTCAGTAAAGAAGCAGCTTTCTAATGGTGAAAGAATTTTTGAAATCGGTCCAGTAGTTTATGCGTGAAAACCATACATACATACATACATACATACATACTTACATAATTACAAACCTTTCCTCTTTATAATATTAGTATAGATTTCAAAGTACTATATATTATACTATATATAGTACTATATATTACGATTAGTATTCTCCCGTATCTTTCTAAGTTATTGGAAAAAATTGTTTATAATCAGGTAGTTGAGTATTGTGAGACTAATAATATATTACCGGAACTTCAATCTGGCTTCAGGAGGTCTCGTAGTACTAGCACAGCTTTGCTAAAGGTAGTTGATGATATCCTGTCTGCCCAGGATAGTGGCAGTGCATCTTTACTTACACTCCTAGACTTTTCACGCGCTTTTGACTCTTTAAATTTATCCCTCCTTATTGGTAAACTTTCCTATTATGGTTTTAATGACGCGTCGGTTCAGTGGTTCGATAGCTACCTCAATCATCGCGCCCAGAAGGTTGTCATCACAAAAAATGATGGTACATCCTCTTTCTCCTCGGTACTCCCAGTTACCCGCGGTGTTCCACAAGGTTCGATCCTTGGGCCCCTTCTCTTCACCATCTACGCCGCGGACATAACTGAGTGTATTAAATATTCAAATTATCACCTTTACGCGGATGATTTGCAGGTATACGCGCCAATAAGTCGTGTAAATGCCTCAGAGTGTTTAAATGGGTTGTCGCAGGACTTGGATCGCGTATCTACATGGGCTTCTGAGAACTCACTGGTATTAAACCCCAACAAGTCCAAATTTATGGTAATTGGCTCGAAGCGGCAGGTGAGATCAATCAAAGATTTGGGTTTATCTGTTTGTATAGACAATATTCCAATCGTTGAAGTGGATGAGGCAAAAAATCTAGGGCTTCTTTTTAACAATAATCTTAATTTTGAAAGCCATGTGCTGGACATTGTTCGTAATTGTTTTTATCGTCTGAAAGTGATTTATAAGCTGCGTCCTTTCTTAACAACTGACCTTCGCCTACTTTTATGTGAGTCAATTGTACTTTCCAAACTCAATTATTGTATTAATACTTACGGGCCATGTCTTCTACAGCGATCACAACATTTGATTCAAAGAATTCAGAATGCTTGCATTAGATATTGTTTCAATGTTCCACCTAGATCTCACATCACACCTTTCCTAAACTCAGCAAATATTCTAAATATGAAAAGTAGACAAAAACTATTTATGGCTAGCTTTCTATTCGACCTCTTGAAGACCAAACGCCCAGCTTACTTATTTGAGAAGCTTATGTGGCGAAAAGATGGTGGTTCTAACCCAGTAAGACTCGGATCCAATATTTTCTCTATACCAAAACATAGAACTATGGCTTTCCGCGGCAGTTTCAAATACTTTGCAACAAAATGTTGGAACGACATTCCTCCACCCATGCGCAACATTAGTAGCAAATTAAGATTTAAAACTGTTTATCGGGAGTACCTTTTAGGTATCCAAAAATCTATTTAATAATAATTTTCAATAGTTTTTATTTTATTTATTTATTTTCCTCTTTTGCATAGTTCTGTTACTGCCGTGATCCATTAGTATCGTGTACCATCTGACTGATTATATTTTTAATATTGTCTATTGCTATTTATTGATATTTTATATATACTAAAATTGTTTTCGTTATTTTTCCTTTATCTCTCCATATATCTAACATTATTTATACTTGTTTATTTATTTAAGTTTTTTTTATTTTTCTGCCCTCTAGAGGCATTGGCAGAATATCAGCGTTGGGGTTTTTCAACCCTGACATATATGCTGAGCCAAGGCCTGTTCGTAGAACACTGTGCACATTAAATGTATCCGTTTCTTTTTTATACTGTGTTTTTTGTGTCTTTTAATTGATTTTATGTTTTGTGTTTGTATTATGTATATTTTCTTGTGTTCTATGAATAAACGTGTTATCTATCTATCTATCTATCTATCTATTATCATATAAATTGTAATTTTCCGTTGTTTGATTTCTACAATATAAACTACTACCAATTTAAGAGATTGAATAATTAAGATACTATATTCCATGCATGTTATTGTTTTTTTTTTTACAAAATCCAAGCAAATTAAGCAAAATTTCTCCTTTAAGTGATATTGAGAATACCCTTACAAGGTTCATTTGTTTCAATGGAAATGAAACGGACGTTCAAATCGGAAGACTTTAAACTCAAAGTGGCGAAGGTACCACGCCTTAATCGTTCTATAAGTCATTATTTTAAATGCTATCGTTTCAATGGTAAAATACCTGAATAACAAAAAAAAGTAATAGATGTGTATTTAATATAATTTTAATTGTTACTGTGTCGATGGCGAAATATCTGCTTTTAAAGTAAAAAGACAGACGGATCTTTTATATTTTAAATATAATAATAAAAGAATATAAAAGATATATATATCTTTTATATTAATTGTTAACAATGAATGATAAACTAAGGAATTGAAAGTAAATAAGTATAAGACTAAAGCTTATACTTCTGACCGTATTTGTGACCGTAAAGCCCGTTCCCCGATCAGATAGTAAAGCTTCAGACGCAGGTGTATTTGCGAAGCTAAATCACTTGGTAGAAATGTAAAAGGCCTACGAAGAGGAAATTACCCTGTTTCTCTATAAGAAAAGTTTATGTAAAGGACATAAATCATAAGTTACCACAGTGCACAACGGTAAAAACATTTCTATAAGTAGCCTTTATTTAAACACTATAATTTATAAATGTACTAGGTTTCCGCCCGCGGCTTCGCCCGCGCATTCAAAGAAAAACCCACATAGTTCCCGTTCCCGTGGGATTTTCGGGATTGCGTCATTTTCCCGGGATAAAAAGTAGCCTATGTCCTTTTTCGGGTATCAAAGTATCTCCATACCAAATTTCATGAAAATTGGTTCAGTAGTTTAGGCGTGATTGAGTAACAGACAGACAGACAGAGTTACTTTCGCATTTATAATATTCATATATGGATTATTCATTTATGTTTAAAATTATACATGGGAATACCACATAAAATCCATATTTTATAAGACTTTACACACTTTCCCATCATGAATAAGTAGTTTAAAACAGAATATAGACACGTTCAATACATCCCAAAATAACATTTACTGGCCATTTAAAACCCAAACCATGTTTTTCCAAAGCTTATTGACTTTAATTCAATAGAAATCTATTAAGCAGGTAATTGAATCCCGAAATAGATATCAGCAATCGACGCTAGTAAAAGTGGATAGATCTTTAGATGTCACTTGCATAAGCTCCAGTGTGCCGGAAACCATATCGTGAAAACTAATCGAGCGGTACGAAAAAATGTGCCACGCTTCAATTTAGTACCAATTATTGTGTATGCCGTTGTAGTTTTTTGATATATATCGGTGTTTTTTTTTATGCAATGTTAGGAATTATTGTTAAACATACAACATTTATTATGTATCAGGGAGTAGGTCTAAATAGATGTAGAGTTAGAACAATTACGTTTAAATAATTTATAGATATTATAGAGATAATATAAGCTTAATATAAGTTTATTTATTACTAGCGGTCCGCCCCGGCTTCGCCCGTGGTACATATTTCGCAATACTTTTATTAGCCTATGTTCTTTCTCAGGGTATAAAGATTATCTGTGCCAAATTTCATCAAAATCGGTCCAGTAGTTTATGCGTGAAAACCATACATACATACATAATTACAAACCTTTCCTCTTTATAATATTAGTATAGATAAAGAGATTGTATCAATGATATTATGCCTTCACTATAAATATAATGAAATAGAATCGCTAAGAAAAAATTATAAGTTTGAAATTAGCATTGGTACCTTATAATTTTCTTTGTTCCTCTGCCAGGGACACATAATCCATCATTCTAATAACCAAGTTTGGTAGATGAGACATGTCTTCAAGTTTCTGTTTTTATAACGATAATATGTTACTGTCATCTCGATAATCTGTTTGGAACAATGAGTAGGTAAATTTTGAATTTCAATATATTAAATTTTTGACTTGATTTAAATCGGTTTCAACCACATTTTTATGTTCACATTTTTGAGTTATGGCTACCAAATAACCGCATTTTTATATTCAAATCATGCTTCAAAACTCTTAAATATTTCCAAGCATTCTCTCAGATCCTAGTACATAGTCAATATGAACTACATGAAAGTTTAATAAAAATGTTTAGTGTTCCCGGCATTTCCATTACAAGCAGTGCTGCCGTCGGTATGTTCGCTATCAACACAAATATTTCATATATGGTCAGTGGAAAGTAATGAAAAGTTGTATTGTCGTTAGACGATACAATATACAGGGAAAAATGAAGCATCTTTACCCTATTAGAATAATATATTACATGATAGAGTATGCTATATAGAGACACAAGATATTGAGAATCATTATAGGTAATACTTCTAAGAGTTACACAATCATTCAAATTACGTACCCTATGTAATAATACAACGTGTGATATACTATAAAGGATACGCTTGGAACCTAGGTTATGACTTATGAGCTATAATACAATAATTGAATCATATTCTTCAATTATCTAGTGGCCTTGTTAATAAAATCTATTTTTCATTTGATTTTCAGCTCGACATCGTTTCTTTTCGGTATTTTCAAACAAAGTACCATTCCATTAATAAAATTCAATACATACGTTTTCTGTAGCTATATAATATATTCTCTTATCAATTATTTAAACGACATCATAAAAATACACTCAAATACACATTCAACAAAAGTACGTAATTTACCATGACGTGTTTTGATCGAATGCAATTCAATGAAGGCAGTTTCCCGGAAAGCTGTTAGTTTTTGAAACGAATACATAATTAATTTTCCTGGATAAAGCTGCAGTGAGACTAATTCGTATCCATCTGTTTCAAAGGTGTATAACAATAAATTATATTACTTATTAAGAGCGCTTATTCAATTTAACGCAAGTCAAAATCTCCGCGATCTATTACGATAGATCGCGGCTTGCGCTATCATTTTACTATGAACAGCATAGGTCCACAGGAGAGCGCCGAGCAACATGTCCTCTCTCTGGAAAGGCTCGCTGCCGACTGATTTTAATCGGGTCGCGTGCAGTGTTTTATAGTACTTTAGAAAAATTTGTAGAAAAATAATAGAGATACCTTAGTTGATTTTTTAAATTTTATCTTATAAGTAAGACATTCTTTTATTGCAATATGTATAAATTATATTCAATAAAGTCAAATATCTTGGTGAAAATAATCATTTTGTCGACTATAATTTCTAAAAAAAATCACATTGCTCGGATTTTAATTTCGTGAGTTAGGAGTCCAAAATAAAAAAATCTTTTAACTAACTATTTTAATAAGGATTTTTGCAGTTAGTTAAAAATAATTGTGTGATAGATCTGTCAGCAATTTCAGATATTTTTAGCTTCGAAATTGACACTAAAAGTGAAATCAAGTAATCATCGGCTCAGTTATCTTGATGGTATTCACAAATACTGTATTAATTGAAAAAAACTCTTAACTAACTACATAGACAATAAAATTTCCTAAAATTATTAGTAATTCATATGTTTGTAAGATAAGTGGTTGATGGATAATCTGGTTTGAAAAATCACATATTTGAGCCAAACAGCGCACGGACCGCGTACACGGCCTTAAGAACACGACACAAAATTGCTTTCACACAAATGGAAAGAATATTCAGGTCAGAAGTAAGTGAGGCAAAAGAAATTGATATTCATGGGAAATAATGTTATTGAGTCGCGGAATTGCTTTTTATACAATTTCCCTAGAGATTGCTGCTGGCAATAATTTAGTTTAGTCATTTTTCAGTCTTGAAAGTTTGTCGAGCAAGCTTCGATGGAATAGTTACATGACTTCCGATATCCCGAGGGAAGGGAAGATGTCAACTAATAAATTGATGTTTTCATAGCTAAATATTTACACACAAATGATGACTATTGAAACGTTTGCGAAACAATAACCAAAATACTATATGGAAGGCTGGTTCTATCGGCTGCTACGTACGTTTGCAGTGTACCTGCCCGAATAAAAACTAGCCTACAGTATTTTGTTGCTATGCATACCTAATCTACATAAACAAAAAAAAAAATAGTTTTGGGACTGATATACTTAAACTTCGATACTTTAAGCGCGTCAAGACATTGGAGGACCATTATTTAGAAATGGATCATTTTGATGGAATTTTGAAAATTGGACGCGTATAAGGAAAAAGCCAATTTAATAAATGTTTCTTTAATCGTATCTGTCTTCGTCGTCATCCCCATTATTTTCAGGAAAAGTAAAAATCTTGCCCGAATCTCATGGGGAAGATGAAGTTGGACAAGATCTATAAAATATATAAAACCTGTAAAATATATGAACCATATCGTCTATAGTAGAGCCTTGGGTAAGGATAGACGGACGGATAAAGCTACAACCTTATTTAAACTGGTACCTAATGCATATATTTTTATATAGCCTACTAGACTGTAAGTACTAAGGCATTTCTATGAAACCAACTAAAGAAATGCGAAAGTTTGTGAGGATCGATGTCTGTTACTACTTGATCTTGCTGAACTTTGGCGCAGAGGCTGACTATTGTCACTGTAATACAGCAATGGTTACTTTTTATGTGAGTGACAACTTCACTAGTGCAGCTGAAGGTATTTAGTTAGTTATTTAAATTGAGTCTTCATTGAATATTACTAGTTTTTCTACTTGTAACTTGTGACTTCTAACTACACTTCTAGCATTGCATTTCACAGATTCTAGAGATAATTCGAACAGAAATTACCATTGTTTTGCGTTATGAAAATTCCAGTGTAAAATACTATGATAATCTCTTTTTAAATTTCTTTAAAATTACAAACCATCAACGATAAAAAATCACACAACAATAAGCAATAAATGCAAGCTTGTTTTTAATTTTAAATCCGCGTCAACTCAGTCAGCGACAATGAAAACAAACATCAGAGCATTTCCAAAATAATTACACGTCGCATATTCCTCGGTGACCTCTGAAATTGCGGTCTGCTCTGATTCCCTTGCATTTGTAGTGCTGATGCAATCGTTACAATGATAATTAGAAATAACATCTACTATAAGCCTACCTTTTTAGTTATACATGGTTTAAACTACTACTACATAAGGCACTACTACAGATAATAAACTACCTACTGGTAATACTTACAGTGTTAATACTTAATACTTTCTTTAACGTAAAGGTGGCTTACGACTGAATGTTTCGTTCTTTTTTTTTAATTTTACAGCATTTTTATTTAGCAGATTTTTTTTTGTAAACGAGCAGTTTACCTATGAATTATTTTCACAAATCATATTTTTTAGTTAAAAATTTGCAATCAAATGTAAAATGTATAAAAAGATGACATAGTAATATGTAGACTTATTGATCATAATAAGAGTAACATACGTTGTTTACTACAGGGAGTATATGAAGAAAATTACCTACAGCAGTCTTCAAGTTGACAACTTACCATCTAAAATACAAGTAAACAAATATTACATTGAAGAAATATAAATCAGAGACTGAGCAAGCTATTTAATGAATATTAAAGATATCAATCTTTGGAAGAACAACAGATTTTATTAGATATTACGGTTTTATGACTGACAGGGACTTGTGATAAGCCTCTACCGACAGAAGATACTAAAATTGACTCGATTCGGGTCTTTTATTTATTGTTAACTAGCTGACACACGTTACTCTGCCTGCTCTCAAGAGTAATGTTTTCTTTTCTCTATTTTACTCGATCTTTATAAAAATATTTTATCTTTATATAATATATTATTTGTGCATGTATTTTAATTTTTAAGTTCATATATTTTAAAGTTTATTGTCATAAATTAAAACGTATTTTCCTTAATTTATACTAAGTATTAAAAGTTTAAAACTAATTTCGTGTTAAATTATTAATCCAGCTATGCGCAATCCACAGAATTAAAAATATTCGAAGCAGCAATTTCACACGCTCACTGGTAAACCGTGGCTTGCTGTGACAAGAACCCATGTGCAGGATTATAGATGTAGTTATTTGAAATTTTATAGTTTAATTTATCTTTAAATAGTGAAGCATTTTATTTTGTTTTCGTATATTATCTAATATAGACCGGACTCTCAGTGGAGTTTCGTTTGCAAAAATCGCGG